>BDUI01013887.1:14065-31927 GCA_002335545.1 Apodemus speciosus | reverse complement strand
GGGGGGGGGGTGCTAGGATTTTGAGAGCTACTAAATCTGGGAGCCGAAGGTGCAGGGGACGGCTCCCGCCTGGATTTGAGGACTAAGCTGGAAGGGCTGGGACTGAAAACAATGAGACACGGTCTCGCAGGATGTGGAAAAGACGTAGGGGACCCAAACGTCCGACCCCGGTCCCCCAGGTGTGTGGGCTCCGGCCTGCACTGGTCCAGCAGGTGGCGCTCGGGGTCCCGCCCGCGAGTTCGTTCACCTTCTAGAAAACTCTCCAGGATTTCCAAACAGCCACGGCTGCAGCTGGGTCCAGGGGAAAAACCGGGGCTGGAGCACCCCTGCCCTTCTGCTGCTCCCGCTTCTTAGCCCGGATTGGGGTCTAGGATTGCTGGGAGGCACGGGGTGAGGGGAAACGAGTGAAGGCTGGAACTGGAATTTTTTTTTTTTTTTAATCTGAGGATTGGCTTTGAAAATCGTTGCTGGTTTGGGGGGCGAACGAGAGGCGGGGACTCCCCCCGGGGAAGGTGACCCGGCCTGGGAGGAGCTTTGCTCTCCATAGGAACAAAGGCTGCGTCCCAGAGCAGCTAGGAGAGCACTGGAGGGGCAGAACTGAGCGGGTGCTAGGGGGCGCTGCGTGCCCTGGTGGCTGGAAGGCGGAAAAGACAGCTGTACCCGGGGTCACAAGACGCTTTGGGGAGCCGTGGGAAATGCCGCGAGGAAGCAGAATCATGGGAATAGGGAGGCGCCCTCCCTGCTTCCATCAATAGTGCCTAATTAAGACAAAGCCAGCAGCGAGCCCACTGATTACATTTCCATGAGGAGCTAAATTGATGGCATTTTCTTTGCTGGATATGAACAGACGCTGGCACCTCAGTTCCCCCATTTTCACACCTGACAGGTCTCATTTTGCCAGTCTGGTCCTGCCGGAAGTGGCAGTCCCTGGTACTCCTGGAGGCCAGTGTATTTATCTACGCCCTGACCCAAGTTACCACTTCCAGAATTGACAATTCCTTTCTTACTTACACACACYACCACCTCCACCACCACCACCTTCCCCGGTCGCCATGTAGCTCAAGTTGGCCTCAAACTCTCAAACTTTGAGTCCTGTCTCTGCCTTCTGAGTGCTGGAATTACAGGGGYGTGCCGCCACATCTGGCTACCGCCATTATACTGAAGATGGGTTTCTGGGCTCTGATTTGTGTGGTCTTTGGCCCAGCCCAGACTCCTGTTGCTGAGAGAGCGGGGACTGAAGGAAAGATGATGCGCCACACCCTAACACCAGCAGCTGCACAGCACACGGGGCTGGGATGGAACACGTAGGTAATCTCCCAGCCAGATGGTAGAGAGGGGTGATGTGGCTGGTCAGAATCCCAAGGGAAAAATCCCAAAGGACCGAAAATTTGTGGGGAGGCTTGGGATGGGGATCCTCAAGGGCAGGTTCATAAACCCCTCAGGGAGAGGAACTTTGCACAGAGCCTTTTTCTCTTCCGACTCCCCTCTCAACTGTGGCTGTGTCTAGGGATCCCAGCCCCCACATTATGCTAAATAGGTAATCAAACATCTTGCTTTGCTAATTACTGCTCAATCCGATTAAACGCTGCCGCTCGAAGCTCATCAACAGAGGTGGAGGTAAAGGGAGAGGATGGGGGGGCAGCCACAGCTGTGATGGGGTGCTTGTCCCTAGGGGCTGTAGGGGACAGCTGAGAAACAACCAGAGTTGCAAGTCTAAGCACATCCCAAAGGAAAGGACTGACCAGTCGCACCCTGGAGTCAGTCCCTTAGCCTGGGCCATCCCAGCTATAGGCTCCCCCCACCCCACCCCCACCCCCACCCCCGCAAAGCCTTATCACCCCCAGAACCCAGGCATCCGGCCATTCCCACAGCCACCCACACACACCCCTGTCCCAGATTTAATAAGGTCTGTTCTCCCACTGTCAATATTTGATTTCTCAGAGCCATCTCCACGGAGAAGAGGGGCCTCGGTCCTTCTTCCCCCTACCTTGGCCCTCTTTGGCCCACTCCTAGTCCCTTTGTGCTCCCAACCTTCCCTCAACTTACGGACTTAATGAAATGATATTAAAGTCTTAAGCAACTCCAAGAAGAATGGTTGCTATGGTAAAGGGAGTGGGCAGGACGCCTGGGTCCCTGAGGGGAGTAAGGGCTGAGAGGGAGAGGAGCCAGAAGCTAAGACCTAGAAGTCACAGGCGTCCCCCCCACCCCAACCCCTGTGGGTAATAGCAAACTTTGGGTGAGGTGGGTGCCATACCTCTAGATCTTGGTGAGAAGCAGGGAATGAGGCTTGGGGTGCTAGGAGAAGCTAGAAGGACAGATGTTCAAGGGGTCAGGGTCTCTCCACCGGCTGACCAGAGCATCCATTAGGAGAGAAGGGCCAGTCCGGGAGGCAGGGCCTCTGTGCCAGCAACCTCCCTGCTGACCATGCCCTGGACCAGTCCCATGAGAACCAGGGTGGGATCTTCCACAACCTTGACTCATCTCCCTGCCCCCTTTCTCCACCAGCAAGCTCCCCACAGGTGATTTGTAGCCCCCAGAGCGGTAGGAGCCAGGAAAGAGTCATTCCATGACACGAAGAACTGAGGGCTTCCGAAGAGAAGAGAACACAGGCCAATGGATGGAAACCGAAGCCCCACCCCAGCTCCCCACACCCAGCCCCTTCTCACTCCCCTGGGGACCCTGGCCCAGCCCCAGTCCCCTTGGGGTGGTGGGAATGCAGGGACATTTGGCTGAGGCTGATTGATGAGGAACAAGCCCGTGTGCACGAAGGCTGCTGTTTGCTGAGCACACAGATTCCTCCCCACTCACCAGCTGCTGCCCCCTGAGGCTGCTCGTGGGCACCCCCCACCCCACCCCACCAGTCAGTGCCATTGGGGGAGCTGATGCCTAAGATCCTGAGAGAGAACCAGGAAATGGACTGCTTCGATTCCCTCATGATAAATCATGGCTGCCTGGAAACTGGTGGCTTTGAACTCCCTCCAGACACCTGCCCTGCCACACACGACTCTTGCTACTCCGTACTGGCCATTCATGTTGTGTCTTTCTCTCTAGCCCCTACCTACTGTTCCAAAGCCAGGCAAGTCAGCACGCTGCCTCACAACCACCCCGCGGCTCCTTTCCCAGCCTGCCTGCAGACCTCGAGCCTCTCCCTGGGAAGGTGGAGCCCGGGTGTCTGTAGGTGCCCACTTTCCCTTTAGGGAACCCCACATTTCATTCTAACTTAAATCTCAGCGTGTAGCATCGAACGTTATCCACCGGATATTTTTATTGCAGTCCAGTGAGTGGGCTCAGGGAGCCAACCGACCCTGGCAACTCAGCCTCTGCCCTCCACACGCATGCCACGGCCTGCATGCATGCTCCCTAACACGTGCACATAAACACACGTGCACATAAACACATGAAAGAAAGGTCTACTGCAACTCCTCCCCAATGCTCGGACGGTGCTCCGAACAGGTGAACGTTGTATCCTTTGAGCTGCAAAGGCTGCTGCACTCAGGCCCCAGCACAGCCTCGCCCAGCCTCGCTCAGCCTCCCTTCCGCTGTGGGGAAGGGCAGCTTGGGCATCTCCGTCCCTCGCCTACTTGTTTCTGTTAGTTCTGCTCTGCTCCCCGCTCTGGCTCTGGACTAGGTTCTTTTCATTGTGTTGTTTGAGATAGGGTTTTGCTTCACAGGTTACACTGGTCTCAAACTCACGAGCCTCCTCCCTTTACACCTCCCAAGCACTGGGATTACAAGTTCCTGCCACCCCACACGCAGCTTCCTGCTCTGGATTTTACCGCCTTAGGCTTCCAAAAGCTTGAGACATCATCTTTGCCCTCCTCAGGCTTAAAAAGTCCATGAGTAGGAACAACTACTCTATACACACAAGAAACCAGGGGGAGGGGAGGGGAGGGGAGGGGAGGGGAGAGGAGACCAAGTCTTCCTTCTCTTTCTTTCCCCTGTCTCTCTCTCTGTCTCTGTCTCTATCTCTCTCTCTCTGTGTCACCCTTGCTCTCTCCCCCTCTCTTCTCCCTTCCCCCTCTTCTCATCCCCTCTGTTTGAAACAGGGTTTCTCCGTGTAGCCCAGGCTGGCCTGGAACTCTCTCCGTAGACCAGGCTGGTCTCAGAGAGATCCACCTGCCTCTGCCTCCTGAGTGCTGAGATTAAGTATGTGCACCACACCTGGCTAGACCTGCTTCTTAGAGTGACTTTCTGCCCCTTGGACTATGTGTGGCTAGGGACAGACAGGGAACAAAAATAAGGAGGATTCTCTTGTTATTACCAAACACATCAAATTCTCTCCCTTTCTATCGCTGCTTCTGCCTTCCCATTGCAGTTCCTGGCTGGCCCACCAGTCCTCTCTGACCTCTGAACCGGAAAGGCTTACCCTGTTGCCCTGGGTTTCCTTTCTGTACCGTTCTCCACAGGGTCTCTCTCACCTACCCAGGTTGGCTTCAAACTCCTCCCACCTCAGCCTCAACATTGTTTTCATGAACTGAGATTGTAAATGCTGTTCCCCATCAAAATGTGGACTTCAGGTGGGGTGGGGTGGTGCATGCCTTTCATCAGAGCTCTCGGGAGGCAGAGGCAGGTGGATCTCTATGAGTTCAAGGCCAGTCTGGTCTACAGAGTGAGTTCCAGGATAGCCGGGGTCCTGTTACACAGAGAAACTCTGTCTTGAAAAACCAAATCAAACCAAAAAAATAAAAAATACATAAAAAATAAAATAAAATATATTTTTTTTAAAATTGTGGACCTCAGAAGCTAACACTGGGCAGAAATGAAGTTGCGCACAGTCAGGAAGTGAAGGCAGGCAGGCAGGTCTCTAAGTCTGAGGCCATCTTGGTCTATATGACAAAACCCTACACTCTTCGTTTTAGGGTTTGGTTTGTTGGTTGGTTGTGATTTGTTTTTCCAGACCCCTGGCTGTCCTGGAACTCTTCCCTATAGACCAGGCTGGCCTTGAACTTACAGTGGTCTGCCTGCCTCTGCCTCCTGAGTGCTGAAATCAAAGGTGTGTGCCGCCACTGGCCATCAAGACCCCGTCTTAAAATCAGTCAGTCAATCACACAACCAAAGAGCCTGGGCTAGACTGAGGCCCTGTCTCAAATGCAGGAAGAGTGAGGCTAGCGGATCAGAGACTGAGAGCACTGACTGCTCCTGCAAAGGACCCAGGTTTGGTTCCCAGCACCTCCACAAGGCTCAACAGCTCTGTAACTCTGCTCACAGAGGATCTGATGCCCTCGTGACTTCCTTGGACACAAGACACAGACAAGGTGCACATGCACACACACAGGCAAAAAATTTCAAATTAAATTCATCTTTTTAAAAATGGACCTGCGAGTGGAGGTGTGGCTTAATGTCTTGTCAAGCATGTTCAAAGCTCTAGGTTTGACACTAGCACCATGGTGGGGGAGGGGGAGGGGGAGGGGGGAGGGGCATAAAAACAGTCAATAGACAAAAATGTRATTTTATGAAGCAGGGGATTTTCGCCTTAGCACGCAGTGCTGAAGTGGCACCTGGAACACAGTAGACATGGAGAGGCTGAATGAACGAATGGAGGAAAGAGTAGCTCCCCTCCCTTCTATTCTTGTCATAGTTGTCACCCTGGGAGTGTGTGTGTACTTGTATCCAGAAAGCCAACAGATGGCATGTGTGGTTCTAAGTGGAAGTCACCAGCATTTTCAAATAGCTTAAAAGACAGGCAAGTCAGTGCGCATGTGAAAGGCTGTAGGTGTTGTGAATGTCAGGTGGTTGGCAGGGGGTCTGTGGATGCCAGGGCTCAGAGGGGGTGTGTCCCAGGGGCTGAGCAGTGTGTGCTGTCTCTCTTCCCAGCTGTGCATCGGTCCCCAGGTGTCTTCCTGTCTCTCAGCGTGTTATGATGTCCTGGCTGCTTTGGTGATATGTTTGTCACAGAGACTATTTATCTCTACTCTCCCCTCTTGTATCCACCTGTACCTCTGGATGTTTGTGTCAAGGGGACTCTCAGAGCCCTTGTCCCCTCACACTCACAGCCCTGCCCCAGTCTTGGACCCCTCCCTTTCTCAGTGGGCCCTGTTGCTGGGCTCTGTGTTGCCATAGTTACGGTTGCCAAGTCCCTGAGGCTGATAGCCAGCGATGGGGCTGTCGGCTCCATCCACGCGGGAGGCTGAGGGGGGCTTCCCATTGTGTAGAGAAGGGGATGTTTCCAAGACGACCAACCCCCACTAAGGGCCAGGGACCAGCCCTTCCAACCCCCTCAAGCCTCCCCACTTTGGGTAGCTCCAATATGGGCTCAGAAGGCAAGAGGAAATTCCACACAGCCCAGTACCTGCTCTCTCAGTTTTTAACTCCCCTCCTCCAGTACCTACTCCTCAGAGGACCCAGGCATCTTGCTGAGATGGGTAGGGGTCTCTATGAACAGAGTGGAAGGGGGACCCCTTGACCTCCAGGCAGATGGGAGACAGTGGGAGGGAACCTTAAGTCAGGGGAGGGCAGCCGGGGCAGAGGTTGTGACCCTGTGGACTCGCTCCAGCGATGTTCCTGATGGCAGCTTTTGTGGCTGGAGAATGGGGCAGAGCCTAGGGGGATGGGCACCTGGGCTTTTGGGGGAGAAGAGCGGGGGGGGGGCACATAAGCAGACACACTCGATGCCGCGCCCCTGGGGTCTTCCTAGTTTTGTTTTTCATCAGCTCTATCCCCAACAGCAAAACTCAAGCACATTGGCGAGGGGGTGTAGGGAGCAGACCCTGACACAAGTGCACATTAGTACCACAGTGCTTCTAATGGTACTCTTCCCTCCCGCATGCTTCGGCTTAGCATGAAACTCCCCCACGTGTGACCAGCATTGGCACGGATCACTACCGAGTGTTCCAGAAGCTCCTCTCTACAGGTGGTTTCCTTCCTCAGCCTTCTGAGCCCAAGATCCCCTCTCCGGAAACTGCCCACCTCACCACCCCAACTAGTGTCCTTTCCCCAGGCCCCCGGGGGGTTTCCAGTGACCCACCCTCAGCCTGAAGGCCACTCTGACCCCCAGATTCACTCTGACCCCCCCTCCCCCGCCAAGATTCATGTCCAGTCATTTTCCAGCCTTCTGGTCAATTTTTAAAGTTTTTTTATTTTTTTCTTTTTCTTTTTTTGTTGTTCAAATTTCCCTTTTACAGTAAAACTATCGAGGTGACGGCCATACCCCGCCACCTCCCCAATGGCAATATCAACTTCCTGTTCCCTAGAAGGACCTGGGAACTACAGTGCCAGAGAGATGACTTGACCTCTGGTGGACAAAGCAACCATTTTGGCTGGTGACTGAGGTGGCCAACGCGGTGCCCAAGGGCAGCTCTGATCTAATAAAACTGAGCCGGGAGGGCACTGAGGCAGCAGCCCACTGCGCACTAAAGAGCGGGAAGAGGTATAGGCTTGTCACTATGGAAACAGCAACCAGTGCTAATAACTGCCATTAGCTAGACCAGTCCATGGGCCACCTCTTCACTGACAAGGGTGCGGTGTTGGGTTTGAAGGGAGAAAGGCATGAACCAGACAGCCGTCTGGTTACTGGGGGAGAACATGTGGGTTCTTGGGGTAGTTCTGTTGATCAACAGAGAGTATACTGGGGTACAGTAAGGGGAGAACAAGACAAATTGGGCCTGCCACAGCAGGTGGCAGTCATCTTAGCTGTCCTAAAAACCGCACAGAACACAAGGGAAGGGGGATCCTTGGGAAGTGCCACTGAACACTAAGAAAATTCCCAGTCCACATCTGTCCTCTCACAGTGGTAAGTTCCAACTTCTTCCTAAAGCAGGAAGTTCCTCCTGCCCCTTTCTCCACAGGGTAAGAACCGTCCACTTCCCGTGCCCCACCCCCACCCCACCACCTCCCCAGACTAAGCCACTTGGAATTCCAGCCAGACCACTTCCTATTTCAGAAGTGCGACTTCCTGTTCTGGATGAAGGCACTTCCTGTTCCTGCTGCTGCTACTTCCCAGGCCATTTCTGTCCAGGCCTGGTCGCTTCTTGTCTGGAACGAGTCACTTCCTATCTGATGCCCATTCGGCATCAGACCCAGTCCGTCATGTCCACACTGCTTCGTGTCTTCCTATCAGCCACTGGCCACAGCAGGACACTTCTTCTCGCGGGAGTAGCCGTGGCCCAGTTACCACCCCAAATGGCTGGAGTAAGTGCACAGAAAGGCAGGGAAAGCAGCCCTGTACCCGTGCCTGGAGCTGAGGGGTAGAGTGCCAGAACCCCCCCCCCCACCCGGAGCCCCTGTTTTTGGCGGAGGGAGGGGAGTGGTTGGTATGAAAAGTTGGAAGGGGCCAAGCACGAGGGGAGAGATACTTTGATGCCCCAACCCAGGAGACACATGAGAGGCACAGGAAGGACAAGAAGCCAAGAGGGTAAAAGGAGATGTGAGGAGGAAGAGGCTAGGGAGGAGGGAGAGAACAGACCTAGACACAGGAGAAAGAGAGAGAGAGAGAATAAGAAATAGAGAGAAGAGAAAAATGGTGAGAGGCAGAAAGAGGTGCCAACCAAAAGACAGACCGTCCCCACCCCCACTCTGGGTGGGTGAGGGAGAAAGGACACCTGTGTAGTGATTAAGGGAGGCTGAGCCTGTGCCCCCTCCCCTAAGAGGCAGAGACAGAGGAGTGCCCACAGCCAAACAAGGAGGGTTGGGGAGGGCAGGAAGAGGTGTAGTCAAGTCTTAAGGGATCCTAACATTGGAGATGAGGGCTATGGCCAGGAGGGCAAAGGGGGCCAAAGTCATGGTGCAGGTGTCCCTCATACCATGAACTACCCTGGAGGAGCACCCCATGGACGGCTGGATTGAGGAGAGCCGGGTAGGAGGAGTCCTCAGACCTTGTAGTAGATGTTCGGAGGGCTCTGGGGGGGCCCATCCTGCACAATGTACACGGGGTGCCCATAGTCACCGCTCACCTTCTCGTAGTGAGGGCAGAAGGGGGGATCTGCAGCCCCACCACCCCGCAGGGCTATTCCTAGCTCTCCAGGCTCAGCCTCCCGAGGCCCCATCCCCCCTCCACCACCCAGGCCCAGAGACCCTCCCCTCCCAAAGGAGCCAGGACCAGGGTGGCGACTCTCCGAAGGCTTGGCCCGCCGTCTCCGCCAACACATGGCACCCCCAGCCCCTGCCACGCCCAGCAAGAGCAGCGCCAGCCCCCCTGCTGCCCCAGCCACTGCGGGCATGCTGGGAGGGGGCAGGGGGCCTTCAGCACCCCGGGAGGTTGCATTGCTGTTGGGGTCACCTGGCAGGGAAGGGGTGAAGGAGGAAAGAGGGGGAGGGGCTGAAGGAACCATCTGGATATTGGATACACCCAGCCCTGGGGGTCCCCATGGGCTTCCCCAGCAGTACCCAGGCCCCTTTAGGTACCCCACATTCCCTCCCCCAAACCGGGATCGAAATCCAGGTGTCCGGCCTCCAGCTCCCTGCCATGTAGTCCCCTGCCCCCCACTTCTCTGACAGCACTGATTGAAGCAGTGACTTGGCTAATTAGTTCTAATTGAGTCTTTTCCTCATTTGGCTTCCACTTCCCTCCCACCCTCCCATCCTCTCTTCTCCTCTTTCCTGTATCGCCGCCCCCAAAACGGGAGAGGGAGGGCGGGAGAGGGTGAAGGCAGGGCAGCTGGGGTCGGGGAGCAGAGGAGGCAGTGCCTGGTTCCTACCTGGTCCGCTGTCCTTCCCAGGTTCCAGGCTGTGAGCTGCCCCTCGCTCTCTCTCCATGGGCATCTCAGACACAGGCTTTCGGGGTACAGCTCCTCCTCGGGGACCTGAAAATGGGAAAGACAGAAGGCCGAGGGGCTGAGAGGACTGCCCCCCCATTGGCATGCACCACCTAATGTCCCTCAGCTCCCAGCAGGTGTCCCCCGGCCCCACTCACTTTGTCCTACTCGCAGGAGCACCTTCATGCCTCTCGTGAGGCACACACCCCCCTGCAAGCTCTCCAGGCCTTCCCGGGTCCCATCTGATGTGGCTGCAAATAAGAACAGGACAAGAGGTCAGCACTCCTGGGTCCACCCTCCCCTGTTCCCCGGGGGGTGGGGGGGAGCACTACTGAATGCCAAGGGAACACTGCTGAACACACAGAGGTGGATTCCAATGGCCCTAGTCTTCCTCCCCCTCCATCCCAGGGACACTCTATTTGCCCCTGCCCGATGTCTGGTAGTACCAATTATGTAGTAATCGTGGTGGGATCGGAACTCGTGGCCCCAGAGGTTAGGGCTGTATTCCTGGAACTTGATGGTGAAGCGGAGGTCCAGGTCTGGCCGATCACATGTGAGAAGAAGGTTTGGGGCAGGGGGTGCCTCACAACGCCGACCCTGGGCACCCCCTACCAAGTACAGTTTGTAGAACTCATAACTAGGAGAGGAGTGGGGGCCAGGAGGTCGGGCCCGGGGACAAAGTAGATCTAGTCGGTCCCCAATCTGCGGGTAAAGCACGTAACCACCCTCTGCCTGGAACCTACAGGGAAGACAAGGTAGGCAGGGAAGAGGTGTCAGGGGTGTGGCGCCCAAAGCTTTCCCTCTCTCACTCCCAACCATCCATCCAGGACAGCAATTCTTAGCTCCCGCCCACTGCCTTTGTTTGAGTCCTGTGTTCAGTGAGCCCGGGCACTAAGGGCTCTGCAAGCTCACATCAGAAGCAGCAGGAAGCCAGGCTCAGAGGTCTCCTGCCCCTTGGTGTGCCCAAATGCACTCTTCAGCCCGCCCTCACCACATGCACACTGCCATCTCCCGCTCCATCACCGGTGCCGTTGCCATGGCAACAGGATGCCAGTTACCAAGGAGCTGGCCTCTCTGGAACCACACAGCCTACCCCTCCCAGGTGATTTCACTATTCCATGGCAGTCAACCATGGGGACGGAAACTCCCCCCTTCTCCAGGACACCACTGAATTTCAGGGCAAAGGGGGCAAGGAAAAGGTTGGCTGGCGGGTGTGTGTGTGTGTGTGTGTGTGTGTGTGTGTGTGTGTGTGATCAGGGATCTGGACCAGCCCCCCAAGTTAGTCAGTTAATGAGACATGAGGCAAATGCCAGTTTGGCAATGACCAAAATGGGGCCGACGAGAATGGAAATAGAGATGCCAACCATTCAGATCATGCTTCCTGCATTCTACCTTGGGGCCTTAAACTTCCTGAGGAGAGTGCTCTCCTGCCGTGGAGCTGAAGTAGTTGGTTTCTCTCCCCACAGCTGACACAAACTACCATCAGCATCTCCTTGGCCAGTTAGCCAGGGAGCGGATGGGCCCAGCACAGCCACAACCTGCCTAYCACAGGAAGCTCCTCCTGGGCATCCGCAGTCAAAACTGGGTCCCACACAACTGTCCCAGCGTCTTTCCAGACTCCTAATGATCAGCTCCCACCACCCAACAGCCAAAAGAACCTCAGAAAGCCCCAATGCCTTGTCTCAACCCTATCAGGAAAGCCCAATTTATATCCTCAAGGTAAACTTCTTACTCAAAGCCGCAGCCGGGAGTTGCTGGCAGGTGGGAGGGCTTGAGATTGACTATTCCCACTGAGATATGGGAGGGAGAGGGGGGTACCAAGAGTGGAACAGGGCAGGGAGGCCAGGAAGCAAAAAAACAGAACCGAACAAACAAAAAAGAAAACAAAACAATCCTACCTCTCCTTTCATGGGTATATAATATGTCCAAATACCTTGCCTCCAATCCTCATAACAGCTGTAAGGACTGAAGATACAAACTCAGAGAGGTTAAGTGACATGCCTAAGACCACACAGCTGCAAAGGGCAGGGCTAGTGTTAAGACCAAGTACCTGATGAACTCTCAGGGCCACTCCCCCTCCCATGCCTTCTCACAACCGCCCCAGCCAAGGAGGAAGTTTCTGAAACCCAGAACTCTTGGGCTGGTGGGGATAGGAAATATCATGGAAGCAAATCGCTCAGACGACCTCCCAAAGGTTCTGTCTGCCCTGTGTGACTGACCCTTGGCCTCTTTCCAAGCAGAGCGAGCATGTCAGGGAACGGAGTCCCCAGGGAGGGAGCCTTGAGGGGGCTCCAGAAAGAATCGGCCAAACCAGGAAGACAGGAATGAGTTCTAGCTGACAAACTGTTCAGCCAAAGGTTCACTCGTCCTCTGGCTGTGGACACGAGTTGGAACACAGACTGAGAGTCAAGGAACCTTGGGTGGGCTGTTCTAGAGCCCCAAACTGAACCCCTTTCCCCCTCATCTGCAACGCCGCCGAGTGCCTCCTGGGAGCTCGGCGTCCCTGCCCTTCCCCTCAGAGCTGCAGCAGCACCCATTCAGCACCTCTCTCCCGAGAGCTGACATAAACCAGGCTCCCTTCAACGCAGACGACACGGGTCTCCTCCAGATCCAAATAGCCACTCCATTGCCCTCCTGCTGCCCGTGAACTTTATCTTTGCCCCTGCAAGGTCTCCCAACTCCTGACACATGGTATCACCACCCACAAGCAGCTCTGTGAGACTAGGAGTCTGGCTCTGTCTTGTAACCTGTCACCTCACCTCAGTGCTATAGCAAGCACCCTACTGCCAGCTTCCTCTCAGCTCAGAATCCTAGCGTTAGTCTCCAAGCTTCCATATCCCTTATCCGTGGGACTGGAATCTCCCTGGTCCCAGGCCACTCACCTCTTATTCGCCGAGTTCCAGTAGACAGGCTCCAGGCTGAGTCCAGACACCAGCCCCGCAAAACCTAACAGCAGCAGGGCCCCGACTTGCACACCCCCTGGCCCAAAATGGGGGGCCCCCATGACCCTACCAAGGCCTGGGGGCGGGGCACCAACTCCCCCAAAGTCTCTCACCCCCAGGGGTGGTTACCACGCTGCGGAGCCCCAGTCACCCTGGTGGGTGGCTAGTCACCCCCAGCTCCCACAAGGACCCCCTTTTCTGCGATGCTTGCGCCCCGGCTCCAGAGCGTTGAGCCCCACAAGAACCCTTGCAGGGGCCGTCTGCAGGCGCCCTACGCGCCCCCGGCCCACGCGCCGCACCTCGGGATTTGTGCGCCCGGCTACGTGGGGGACATGGGGAGCCGAGGGCCGGGCGGGGGCGACATGGGGCGCCGGGCAAGGCAGCGAAGGAGGAGACACCGAGCTGGAGCCCCAGCCTCGCCGGGATTGAGGGCAGCGGGCTAAGGGAGGAAACCAGTCCCGAGCCCAGGAGGGGGGAGTTAAAGGAGAGGCGGGGAGGGGGAGAGCATGGTGGAGGGAAAAACCGGAGCTGGAGCTCAGTCGGAGCGGGCGTCGCATCCCGCGGCCCACGCCCCCCACACCTCCCTCACCTCGCGCACCTCCCGTCCGCCACCCCGCCTCGCTGCCCGGCGCGGTCTCTCACGCCCCCTTTGTCTCTGGCGGTGTCCGTCTCTGGCTGAGTTTCTACTTGCTTTCCTTCCTGCCCTCCGATTGCCCGGGCGTTTGGAATCTTCCTCGCTAGCATCCAGAAAGGCTCTTGCCCTCTCCACCCCGAAAAACCTCCCCCCTTTGCTCCCGCAGCCTGCTCCTCTTCCATTCCAAAACAACACCGCGGCTTTCCGGGCGGCCTGGAGAGGATAATGATAACCTTGAAGGCTAGGCACTTCGCAAAGTAACGCCAAGTTGATGGGCTACCTGTGTGAAGTGGGAGGGGGCAGAGCTACCCAGGTGGAGAGGGGACCCCGTGACTTGCCCAAGGTCACACGGGGAGTTTAGGGAAACCCTGAAAACACAACCTAGGCTGCTGAACACCCCCCTTTCCTGGGCTTYCTTTTGTCACAGCTTCTCTGACCCTTTACTGTTTTCTGTGGATAAGGTGGAGACTAGGGAGTAGTAAATTCTGGCCCTTCTTGGGGTGATCATGGAGAAAAATAAGACTGAGAGAGGAAAGGGGTACCTATAACCCCAAAGCTGCAATCCACAGGAAGGACTGTTTCCAATTATCCTGGGGGAAGGGAGGAGCTGCCTTCTGGGTGTAAGAACCAGGCTTTCAGCACCTCCCGGCAGGAGCCACATTCCTCTCCTTCCTGCCCAATCCTCCACAGGCTGCCCCTTTCCCTTTGACTGAGGTCCGCACCGTGGCCCCGTTGACAGCATCTCTTCAAAGACTCCCATTCTGGGTATTTGACAAGGTGTGTGGGGAGGAAGGAGAGTGGACAGATGGAGGAGCACGAAGAACAAGCCAGCCCCTTGCCCGAGCGAGCGCTGCAGTCTAGGGGAGACCAATGAGAAGCAGCTGTGTTTCCCCATTTACTCCTTCCTGTGTGTCCTTGCCTCTGCCTACTGGGGTGCAGTGGGACACCGTGGTGTCTCGCACCCTTCTCTTCTGCAGCTGGATGATGGTAAACAGTGCGGGGTGCAGCCGCCAGCACTGACTTGTCTGTCATTGTCTGCTTAGTCTCACAGTCACACTCAACAGTCTGCCACCAAGCTCCTGCCACCCCTACCCAGGCCAGCTCACCCTGACCCCCATGCAGCCACCTCAGGAGTGAGATTTCAAACAGGTTTGCTCCTCAGTTTACCAAGTTGCCTAGCAACCACACAGTCAATGGCATGAGAGCCCACCCCCACCTGCTCGACTTCACACCAGGCTCAGCACCTCATTGGTTCCTGCTTGGTCCCACCTCTCAGCCCCTGGTTTTGGGAACAATATGCCAGACCCCACAGATGCTGGACAAAGGAACCTACTACCGCCCCTGCCAAACTCCTACCAGTCCCGTGCCACCCCGAACAGACACAATGACTCCAGTGTGATACAAAGTCTTTATATTAACTCATCCCCACCTCCTCTGTCCTTCCTTGTCCCTTCTCATCCTCATTGTCACCATCAGGGTTACGGGGGTCTGGTCCCCCTCCACACCACCAGAGCTGAAGCTGACATTCAGGGTGGGCGTGGCACAGGGAGAGCAGAGGAAGATCCGGCTCCGGCTCACCTTCATCCCCACTATTGGTGGGCTCTGGGAACACGCGCTGGCCAGAAGCAGTGGCCAGCAGAGGCAAGGTAGGGTGAAGGCTGGAGGGAGGAGAGGGCAGTCTGTCAGCACCTAGTTCAGGATAATACCCGAGAAATCCCACCTCCCCCTGAACCAGAGAACCGAGCTCCTGTAGTGAATAAGGACCTGACTCCATTGGTGCAGTCCTTCTGGGGCAGAAAAGTCACCACGGGCTCCAGCTGTTTGCTGTCACCAACAGCTCCACTGATATCCCACACAGAGACAATTCCATTGGTGTTGCCGCTCACTAGGAACTGCCCACTCCTGGGAAAAGAGGGAGGCTTGCGGCAGGCAGGCACCACCCTGGGCTAGAAGCCACTCATATCCAGGGGCCTGGAACCCTGCAGCGAGACTCTGACATCCTGACTCGAGCCCAGAARGGGCCACAGCCACTTACGGGTCCAGATCAAAGTAGATGCGCTGATTGGTGGCCACTTCCCGTCTCAGAGACCACAGGAGGTGGCCCGGCTGCCGGAGATCCCAGCACAGAAGTTCAGCATCCTGAAGGTAAGAACGGGGGTCTGGAGTCAGCTGCTCTCTCCTCTGACTCCACCTCAGCCTCCCCGAGTCTCTCAAACTTGTCACGTTCCAACTCATTACAGATGGCATCCCCATTCCGGACTACCCGTATGCTTTGGGCTCTGACCCATACCTTCCGGGCTCCAGAGAAGAAGAGGTTGCCATCAGGGTGAAAGCAAAGGTGGGTGACGCCCCCTTGGTGGCCGCCCAGCAAGGCAAGAGGCGAACCATCATCCCAGGCATAAAGGCCCAGGGTGCGGCCGTAGGAGCCGCAGGCATAAAGGGGTTGAGATGGGCTAAAGGCTATACAGGAGATGATGCCACTCTGGCCCTGCTTTTTGGCTGGGGAGGAAACGAGAACGGTTAGCACAGGACATTAACTAGCTAAGGGCCTCCACCCACCCAGTACTGACCTGCTGGGACTCATTCCCCCACCATGTTTGTCACAAAGCAATCAGAAGATCTCTGATGGTTCCCAGATCACTCATTCCCCTAAAGGACCTGGTGAACCTCTTCCCTCTCACACCCCACTTTTCCCTGGAAGGGGTAAAGAGCTAAAGGCACACAGGAAATGGGACTCCCCTTCCCCTTTCTAAAGTTCAGTGGTACAATGCTTGTCTAACACAAGAGCCTGGGGGTTTCCTCCAYGCATGGGTGCTGTCCCTCCTGGAGCTGGCACACGCCTCCCGGGCCTGTACTACGAATGAGAAACCCCRCAGGTGCCCGCCTCACTCAAGGCCTCCACGGAAGCTACTCTTTCATCTCCCCCACCTTGGAGGCTTACCAAATGTGGCTCGCACCTCACAGTCTCTGCCAGGCCTGGCTGTGGAAAAGACACGCACAGTCCGGTTGAAGCCACAGAAGAGTTGGGAGCCATCCGGGGAGAAGCAGAGTGAGTGGGCCGCTGTCAACTCGTCCTAGGAGCGAGAGAGGGCTGGAGACAGGCCTGCAAAGCTTCGGGTGTCTTCCAAAGAGGGCAAGGCCGCATGAGCACATGGCTGGTCGGGCAGGTCAGTACCAGGTGGTTGTATGCGCGGAAGGAAGCTCGGAGTTCTCCAGTGAACGCATCCCAGATGTGAATCGGGTTCTCCCGGCTGCTGCTGGCCACACTGAGGGAAATGCGGATGCTCAGGCCTGGCTCTGACTGCCAAGGGAGCCAAGTGCCCAGCCCTCTCAACTTCTGTCAGAAGGACACACTTAGCACCTTCTCCCTCTCTCCCAGTAGCCCTTCTTGAAACTGGGTGTGTGGGCTGGGGAAGGAGGTGATGGGAACTGTGGTGAAGAGCACCCGAGGGCCATTACCACTTACTAGGAGGTGTCTGGCTGCGTGGAGGACATCAGAGAATACCAGCAGTAATCATAGATGGTGTCACCCTCCACCATTCGAAGGACAGGAACCTGGACAGAAATGTGGCAATGTGGGGGTTACTGGCAGGGGAAAACAGGCAAAAACTTGTACACCCCCTGGGGGGAGCTATGACCCAGGGGAGACGATCCAGGTAGGAGAAAGCACATGGGGCTCAAAGAACAGAAYTCTTATTGTTCTAGCATCTAACTCAGCCGCTACTGCCAGGCGTGGGCCACCAAAAGGCAGCGGATTCATAATTTTTTAAACACTTATAGAAGATACAAATAATACCCTAATATAAAGACAAAGAACCAATCAGGATCTGTGGCGTTTTATTCCTTAAAAAGATTATAAGGCCCTAGGGATTTACCTCAGTGGCAAAGTTGATTGCCTGTCACTTGCAGGGCCCTGAGTCTGCTTCCCAGCAATGCAAAAATAAATAAAAGTCCAAAACTGCAAAGACTTCTCAAATACTGTGTCTATGCATGCGCATACATAGTACTGCACGCATGTGGAAGCCAGAGGATGACTTGAAGCCAATAGGTTCTTTCCTTCTGTATGTGGGTCCTGGAAATCAAACTCAGATCTTTACCTGTAGTACCACCTCAGATACTTGGCCCCCAGAGGGTTTTGTTCTTTCTTTCCTTTTCTTTTCCTTTTTTGGTTTCTTTCATGACAGGGTTTCTCTGTACAGCCCTGGCTGTCCTGAAACTCACTCTGTAGACCAGGCTGGTCTCGAACTCAGAAATCCGCCTGCCTCTGCCTCCCAAGTGCTGGGATTACAGTCATGCGCCACCACCGCCTGGCTCAGACAGGGTTTCATAGATCCCAGACTGGCCCTGAACTTCTGATCCTCCTGCCTCCACCTCCAGAGGGCAGGGTTACAGGTGTCATCACAGCCTGCTTCTGCCTTGCTGGGGAAGGAACCAAGGGCTTTACATTTGTGAGACAGGTACTCTACTAAGCCGGCCACATTCTCAGCCAACAGACAGACACTTAAAAAGCAAAATGAGGGTTGTTGTCCTCAGTGGACAACAACCGCCTGGCTGGCTCCAGGCCCTTGGGTCAATCTTTTCTGACAAACAAGCAAAT
>BDUI01013885.1:52315-66243 GCA_002335545.1 Apodemus speciosus | reverse complement strand
CAAACATTCAAATATATGTATCAGGCAGGGAGCAGGCATTCTCATTGAAAGCATCCTGTTATGACTGTAGCCCAGTACTGCAGAGCCTGAGAGAGAGGATCAGAAATTCAAAGTCAGCTTGGCCAGCTACATGCCACAACTCTGTCTCCAAGAGCCAAGAGCCAAAGCAAGTAACRAACAAAAACCAAAACCAAAACCAGCCAAATGGAAAAACAAAACAAAATCAAAAACCCCACAAAGAAACCAAGCACAGAAAAGATCAGAATAAGGAAAGGAGGGGCTGGGGAACGGGGACAGTCCTGTAAAACTCCAACACTGGAGAATTATGCTTGAGKATGATTCGGGAACAGTGTAACATTGTGGAATTTTATTGATTTAAACTTGAGTACACAATAAAAATTCCAAAAATAACACAGGGAAGCGAAATGCCACAGTTAACATAAGAACAAAAAGGCTCRGCMATAGTACCCACAACTGGGGSATTTTACCAAGGGATGTTAGATAAGRGACGTTGGAAGAATTTCTTAACCATTGAAATAAAAGCARTAGAAAACAAGTGGCAGCAACTTGCAGGTGGATAGACTTCRTTGTTGCTAAGATTAGGAAGGAAAAYCRAATAACACCCAGCACCAGTGACACGCACGACTCCTTAGCATTGGCTTCAGGGCCCTGAGATTCCAAAGTCTGAGGATGCCCAGATGTAAAGCGTTGCCAGATGTGAGGTAGCCCATCCTCACCCTTTCATATACTTTGAGATGTCACCCAACATGATGTTAGTGCTGTGTAAATAGTGGTTATACTGTATTTGCTTGAGAATAATGAGAAGAGCCTTTACAGGCTCCGTATGGATTCAATTTACCTAGGATTTAAAATCGGAGATCAGTTGAATTCATGGGTGCAGGGCCTGTGCCTGCCAAGTGCTGTGCTAAGTGAAAGACATGGATTAAGACCATGGCAAACTGATGCTAAGGACACGCTCATGGTAGGGTTTCAAAGACAGCAACTACAGCCCAAATCCTGTCTGTATTTATTTTACATCATGAAAGCAAAAAAGAGAAATTCTCAATAGAAAAAAAAAGAGCAAACCAAAACAAAAGAACTAGACATGGATTCTAGTAGAACCCAATGTGTGTCAGCTTAAACTCAGGAACTGCAGTCACTTGCCATGAAATGTGATGTGGTAGTGTGTGGCAAAACCAGATGATTCCTGTCTGGCCTCCCTTGCCAAACAAAGAGTCACTAAGGAAGTCTCTATGAATGTGGAGCAAATGGTGGTTGAATGAGAATGGTGTGCCAATGTCAGTAGACAAAGAGGGGTCCAGGCAACCTACAGGTCTTCTCAGAATATCAAGTGTCTCTTCCTTTGTGTCTGAGGACATCCAGTGACTCGGGCAGCCTGATGGATGCCAGTTGTGAGCTTCTTCAAAGATGGCTAAGCAGGTGGATGCAGCGTGGTGGCTGGAATGGTCTGGTCGTGAGGAGTGTCCTTCTTCCTCAGGCTGAGGGGATGACCTTTCATGGGTTGGAACATGTGGCAGTGCYTCCAGATGCAGACTAGAATTCAGTAGGGAGCAGCTTGTGACCAATGAAGAATCCTTTGGGTCCCCACAGCAAGACTGAATCCCCCAGGGTGCCCTTGGGGCTGGGGAGTTGTGAGGGGAGCTTCCTGGCTTTGGGTTTTCTTTTCATTATAGAGAACACAGAGAACTGAACCCTCAGGCTTGCACATGCAATAGCTCAGCCGGAGCCTCTCAGCTTTTGAAGATGAGAGGTTTCCAGTTATTCAAGATAAAGACAAAGTTTTATATTTAAAAACACTCTGCAAATTTAAGAATGAAGTGATGATAGTTACTGAAATAATCTTTACTGGAATACAGTATTTTATTCTNGAGCAAATGGTGGTTGAATGAGAATGGTGTGCCAATGTCAGTAGACAAAGAGGGGTCCAGGCAACCTACAGGTCTTCTCAGAATATCAAGTGTCTCTTCCTTTGTGTCTGAGGACATCCAGTGACTCGGGCAGCCTGATGGATGCCAGTTGTGAGCTTCTTCAAAGATGGCTAAGCAGGTGGATGCAGCGTGGTGGCTGGAATGGTCTGGTCGTGAGGAGTGYCCTTCTTCCTCAGGCTGAGGGGATGACCTTTCATGGGTTGGAACATGTGGCAGTGCYTCCAGATGCAGACTAGAATTCAGTAGGGAGCAGCTTGTGACCAATGAAGAATCCTTTGGGTCCCCACAGCAAGACTGAATCCCCCAGGGTGCCCTTGGGGCTGGGGAGTTGTGAGGGGAGCTTCCTGGCTTTGGGTTTTCTTTTCATTATAGAGAACACAGAGAACTGAACCCTCAGGCTTGCACATGCAATAGCTCAGCCGGAGCCTCTCAGCTTTTGAAGATGAGAGGTTTCCAGTTATTCAAGATAAAGACAAAGTTTTATATTTAAAAACACTCTGCAAATTTAAGAATGAAGTGATGATAGTTACTGAAATAATCTTTACTGGAATACAGTATTTTATTCTYTTTTCCTACCTGCAGTAATAATAAGGTTCTATTAGCTTTTACTTATGCCAAAGCATAGTATCAAATTTCTTTCAAAATTACCTATTTTTCCCTATCCCTATTCCACTGCTTATATTTTGTGTGTGTGTGTTTTCATGGATTCATGGAGCAATCCATTCCTAGTTGAACTTAGGTATTTGTAATTTTTTTTAATGGCTGGATTTACCTTTATATTTGCTTTTCATTGTTCACATCAAAAGGTGTTGTTGTTTTCTGGCTGCTTTGTCCCCACCCCTCACTAGAACACAGGAATGTCACTCCTTGCCYTTGCGCTGCTCTCAGCATTAGACCYGACTCTCCAGCAGATGTTACCTGCTCTTTGGAGTTACCTGCTGTTTGGAGTGTTACCCACTGACTTGGTCGCTTGCTCCCTGGTTATCTAYTTTTCTCTTAGGGAAGGYTGGCAGTACTGTGTATCCAGAGCTATAAAGCTCTCTCCTTCCTAGCTGCCTACCTGCCTGCCGTAGCTTTCCCTCCTTTTTTCCATCTGTCCATTCTTTCTTCCCTTTCTCTTTTGCCTCCTGAAGATATGGTCATGGTAACACAGTCCATACTCCAGCCTCAATCTCTTTCAGTGCAGATTAAATTTTTTTTCTTGTGAAACTAGGGGACATCTAAATATATTTGCACATTTTGCTGGAACACCTGCAGCCTGTAATCAGCAGTGAGTATCATGTCAGAGCATTGGTTTCCCTGAACCATGGGGTTGTCTCTCCATGCAGGTACAAATGCATGGAACTCTATTCATCTTAATATGATTTCTATCTTGATGTAGTTGGTTTGACAACAAAGAGATTGACAACAGAAGTTTTGAGGAATTATGGACATTATGTCCCTATTATGCCTGATATATACATATATACACATAGAAACATATACACACACACACACACACATATATATAATGGCATATATATTAAATATATTATATATATATCATATCCTCTTAATAACAAGCACCATTGTTTGCTTTCTGAATTCTTTCTTCCTGAAAAAGAAATGTATGATTAACAAATCCAAGAGAAGAAGAAATAAAATAAATACTTGATTTAAATTTTTCTAAGTCTTTTAAAGTTTCTCAGGAAATCTCAGATTCCTCGCTTTAATACTTAGTGTTTAACATCTCTTGCTGTGCTTTCAATTGGAAAGTTTTAAAAAAAAATACAAGTACTGAAAGTGATATACCCAAAACTCAAGTGCTCACAGTCTTCAAGACTAACCAATGTTAATGCGTTAAAATATCTTCCTCAGATCATCTTTTATGTGAAATAAATAAAGGATTACTGGTAGAGGCAGTCTCCTCTGTGTTCTTCCCTGCTAACCTGTCATGTGGGAGAAGAAAAAGATGGGGGTGGGGCTCGTGGCCTGTGCAGCTACAGAGCGAACCATAGAAGGTTCTACAATACTTTCCTTATGCTAGACAAAAGTGTAAAAATGGAGGCATGAAATTTGGACCATCCAAAGTTCTGAGGAGATTGAAATTTGATCTAGTCAGGTGGATCCAGATTGCTCCCTTCTGGGGTGATTTAGGGTACCCTGTTTCTTCCATGTGAATATCAGTGAGGGCAGGACCCATCAATGATCACAATGTTTAGAAATTCAAGCCTTGGGGTTATTTTTATACTTGAAGACACAGGAGATTAACAAAATATGTATTTTCAGGACACATGAGAAATTCATAAATAAGGGAAGCTAGTTTCATTTTCCTTGCCTCCTTCTTTTCCCTATTAATTCTTTCATTTCCCAAGCAGCTTGAACCAGAGCCAGGACTTTTAATATTYGAGAAGTCTCAAAATAATGTTCTGTGACTTTGAAAGGCAAAAGATTTTATACGATCTGAAGAGCAGCCAGAGTGTTGTATGCTAGGTTTAAAACAGGACCAAAACAAACAAACAAACAAACAAACAAACAAGCAAACAAGCAAACAAAGATTCATTAATCTGCCTGCTGTTGAATGGGTTTGGATTCTAAAAGGAGACGTTGCCTAAGAAAACTAAGAGAGATGCTGTTGGGTATAAATATCTTCTTTCCCAAAGCAACATTATGGAATTAAACGGTTAACAGGACAAAGCTTCCCGGATGTCATGGATTGTCTGTAAAATTCTCATGGGGATAAAAACAGTCATTTGTGCAGAAATTAGTTGAATACCGCATGGTAGAAAACAGTCATGCTGCTCCCTAATTCTAGAATGAACCTGTGCCCAAGGAAGGATCTTTTTATATCTTCTGAAGGAAACGTGTATATCCCCAGATTTTCTTCTTAACATGGTTGCAGACTGCACCCCTTGAGGGCAGGAGAGCTGTGCCAGCCTCTAGACTTTGCCCATTCTGTGCAGATGCCCACTGCAGAGGCCTGCGTGTCTTCTCATGGTCATCACGCAGCAGGGTGGAGACTCTGGAGAAGCAGCCCTGCAAGCAGCAGCAGCCTTGAGAGAGACAGCTTTGACAGAGAAAGTGGCTCCTCCCCAACAGGACAGGCTGCCCGTGAGGTTGGGCAGTCTATCCTTTCCTGGTTTGGCTTCTGTAGTGTGGTTTTCAAGATGCATTCTTAAGCCAATCAACACTTGGAGCCATTCCTAATTCTATCATGTGATGATGTGATACACTTAGGAATGATGGGTCAGAGCCAAGATTGAACTTGCACAGTCACAAGCGGAGCAGTCTCATCTGTAAAATGGGGACGGTGGCTCATTTGGTTTGGAATCCGATTCTTCTAGGCCTGGGCTGCCACAGACTCTTGGACTTAGCCCTTCCCGAGATGAGACTAAAGGCTTCGGTGCCTGTGTGGTGACAACATCTTGATAATTGTGAAAATTAGAGTTAACATAGGGAAAACRTTTAGCAGAGAGGCCTACCAGTAGTGGTCTCTGGTATTGTTGCAAAGCACAGAGCTTTAGGAAAACAGGCTGTAGGGGGAGGCGGTGGGGGTGAGGGACAACACAACCCTGAGGATCACAGCCAGAGCATCAGTCCCAGGTCTAGAACGTTTTAGGTCATTTTTTTTCAGGCAACTGCCGGCTCCCCACCCCCACCCCACCTCTCTCCAGTTTTCAGACCTGAGGAGGAGATGCATTGCTCTTCAGGGTTCGCACCATTTCTTTGAGAATTATGCTTTTGTCAAAAGGACCACAGGGCTCTGTTCCTGCCTGTGGCGTGTGTGTGTTGTCCTTTCCTGGGGTTCTTAGTGGGAACACTGACTTGCTATCACTGGGGCTGGCAGGRAAATGTCAGCTCATTCAGTCCTTCCCCCAGCCCCCCCAGCATGGAAGCTGTATTAGACAGACGCAAGGCTCGGAGGGAACATCCGCTGAAGCCTCAGAGGGAACAAAATTACTGTAATGTTTGGAATAACGGAACAGGYTTYCTTTGGAAGTGAAACTAATCCTTAAAATTCCAACCCACAATGTTTTAGCATGGTGAGGAGGCTTCATCTGGGACAGGAAGAGGAGTGATGTGGCGAGGAGCAGTGAGCCTGCTACAGAATTTTATTTTCTTGTAACATAACTATTTAAAAAAAAATCATGTTAGGGAAAAAGAAGTCTTTCAAGCTGCACATTAACCTCTAAGTTCTATGATATAAGAAGACTTCATTTTGAAGTGGCCAAACTTTCAAATATACAGGGGAAAAAAAAAACTAAAGGGAGGGAGGAAAGAAAGAATTGCAGTAATGAAGATATTTTCACTCATTGTAGCCGATTTCTTTGTTTCTCAGCCAAGTGGAGGGGAAGATCATCGTAAGAATGCAGAATGACGACGATCTGAATACTGTTTGTGTTTGGGATATTTTTGTTCTTACATGTTAATGTGTACCCAAAGTTCTGTGCAAAACATCGTCCCTTGTTACCAAATGATGAAGATTTCCCGGGAGCAAAGGCCGGGTAGAACGTGACTAAAATACCAGCTCGCTTTTCTCTGGCCTTTCTCAGAACACTCCCTGGTCAACACCCAGCAGACAACATTTTCTTTAGAGGAGGCAAGGCAAGCGGAACAGCTGATCTCACTCTTCTCTCTTGCAAACATTTCCACCTCTTCGGAGGCAGAGGAGTCACCGGACTGGGAGAAGCCAAGGGGTAACTAASGCAACAGGGAGGGAGAACACGGGCGTAATTCGCTCCAGGTATTTCGCGACCCAGTGGACGCGTCACAGGATACTGACGAGCGGAACCGCGAATTTCATTTCCAGACATCCTCGTCTCTCCTCCAGCATCCCCCGGGGCCACTTTCGTGCTCGACATAGGCTTTAACGAGCAAGAACACGTGTACAATAAACCTTAGCTGTTTGACATTCAATTTCAACTCGGCTTTTAAAATGGCATTAACGGTAACCAACCCATTCCCCACCCCACCCCTACCCCCCTTCACTTCAGTTCCTCTTGGATTTTGTTTGTAAGTTTTACCACTTAAAAATGAGGAATTCTTTGAATGTAGAATCTGGGAGTTAGCATGCAATTTCAAAAGGCTTTTGTGACGGGCATTTACATATCTTGCTCATTCCAGTTCTCATTTACATACTTAYCCACTATTATAGAAAGAAAATATAACGTTGTCCACTAGAAATTAGTGTATCCTGAGGCCCCAGCGCCTGATCATATGCCACTTCTTTCCTTCTAAGCTGCTGTTTATAAATTACTTTGTTATTTTCAGGAAGCTGGAGCGAGGGGCAGTATGATTCACACTTGTGTTTGTAGAACCTTCAGTGTGTGAGAAATCTTCACAAGCTTCTGAGGGATACTAGTGTAGGGAGAGGATCTGTGGTTAGGAACTGGGCCTTCTGATATGGTAGGTATTTGCCATCCCACTGAGCTATTCCTCTAAGCCCCCAAACCTGAACCTTCCCATTAACTGGCAACAGATGGTTGCTAATTGTGATGGTGACTGCATCTGTCTGCCTTTATAATGCTTCTTTGCCATCAAGCTGCAGTGAGGGCTGTGGGCTGAGTGGGGTAGGTGTGCATTTGTGTGGAGTGGGGGATGGGATAGTGGTGTGGGGGGTGTTGTGATGACCCCGTGAGGCTAAAGTTCATGATTCGATCTAACAGAGGATGACAAACACACACAACACACACACACACACACACACACACACACACACACACACACACACACACACGTGTGTGTGTGTGCGCGCGCGCGCGCGAAATCCTCCTGTAAACCCTTTTTTTTCTTCTTCGGGACTTACATATGTGCTGAGAGAGAAGCAGGAAGGAAAGATCTCCAGGGACCCTCAGGGCATCTAGTGTCCTGGGTATATTGTCACTGCCTCTTCTACCCCACAGAGAGAAAGAATTTAACCTGCAAGTGAGTGCTGCTAAACTCGTCAGGAAACTAAAACAAACAAACAAACAAGCTACACGCACAAAACAAAACAAACCAGGCATCTTACCATGTTAGGTTGTTGTGGTAAATATCGCTTTCAGTCCTTTCTGAAGCTAAGACTTCAAGCGCTCATAGGCAGAGGGAGGATTTCTACAAAACTGGTCTGCACGTCCTACCAGCCTACAGCAAAATGCAAAAGTTATCTAGGATGTGAAACAGGAGATTTAGCCAAGAACCTCCTATTACCCATGGGACRTGGCCAGCTGTAACTGCCAGCTATTTCAGTGTCCTGGTCTGGATGCTTCTGGGGTTGGTCTCTGTCCCAGACTGTACGCACTAACGGTAACCGAAAGTGGTAACCATAAACCCGCTGCGGATCCTGGAGACCCACTGCGGATCCTGGAGACCCGCTGCTTCTAGCAGTGCCTCAATACTGTGTCAGTGTCAGGACGTGGCTCCAAATTCTTTGCAGTCAGGAAATTATATTGGAACTATCACTCGAGCACATGGTCAGCCACGGAGGGGGCGGGACACGTCTCAGCCAAATGGTCCCAGCGCAAAGTTTCTCCTCTAAAGTGTTTCACCACAAAGCTCTCCACTACCAATGTCTAACTTCTCCATGGCTTTAAGAAATGTGCTTGGAGATTGTCCTGAGTGGCAGTGTTTGTTGTCAACAGTCTTTTGTCTTGTCTCGCTAATCTCTGTAGGGTGGGCTCTGGGATGGAGGAGGGTCAGGTTTCAGTAGAACATGTGTTTCACTGTATGGAAATGTGCCCAGGTCCGCAGAGTAAACAGCAGTATCCGAGGAGGAGGGAGACCCAAGGCACTGATTACTATCAAAGAGTGCTGGAGCCGTAAACAGTAATTGGCCATCTTTTGGGAGAAAAGGTAGAAGGGCTTTAAGGCAAGGTCTTTTGTTGTCTTTAGCCCCTGTCTATCTACATTCACCAGGCCAGGATCATATATCAGTCTCTCCAGTTCAAAAGGAGTTTTTATTTCTTGATCTGTTATTTGCCATGCTGGGGATGGATCCCAGGTTTGCACTGGGAGGCAAGAGTGCTACCACTGATCTACATCTCAGGCCACGTTCTTTCAATTTCCTATTTTTTTGGTGGGCGCAGGGGGGGGAGGGTTGGGAAAAGAAAATGAATCAAATTATTCTCACTATTCTTACACAATTGTACTAACCAAACACTAGTAAAATAACGAGTTTCTTTTTAACTCTTTAGGCAACACAAAAAGCAAAAGGTCCAGCATCACAGAAATCAAATTTACCTCTAGTTCAATGATCCTTACAATACCAGAATGTTCTGTAGTGGTTTGCAATACAGAAGGAGTTCAGAAGCTAAGCTGGGTCCATCTATTCTTCATGCTGTGTCCTGCAGTAGTGTGCATGGAGGCAGGCAGGCAGGCAGGCAGGCAGGCAGGCAGGCACCCGTGGACTCCGGCTTCTGATTTCTTTTGTCATAAAAAGTTTGACTGATTTTCTCTCCTTTTCCCAGTGGAGTTAAGGGTGAGTCTCTAATCCCTTCTTACATGCAGTCGGTGACGGCTCTCTCTGGTCCTGAGGATGCAGTCGGCCTCCAGATAACTACAGCCGGCTGCACTGGAGCCTGCGGACTCTGGAAGCTCCTTTATGCTTTATTCATGGAGACAGGTGTGCATACATTTTGTACTTTCCTGAGGAATGACTTATTTAGGTCTGATGTTTTATTAAAAATCTACAAATTCAATGATCTAATTTGCAATATTTAGCTCAGAAAAGTGTATTTATTTATATGAATAAATAAATTCCTCTGTCTTAAGTAGCAGAAAGATAGAGTTTTTAAATCTCCACAAAATAGAATAAAGMGGAATTCAGAGTAATAATGTCTGTTAAATTACACAATCACTTCTGAAGAGTTTACAAACTTTGAACAAAATTTAAAGTGCTTCTGGAGATAATAATTAAAAAAATCTGTTACTCTCTATGAGTATATGTGTATGTGTTTCCTTTTTAATATTTTTATTACCATGTACTCATTGTGCAAAATGATAGATTTCCTTATGATATTTTCATGTCTGTGTACCATGAGCTTTGATTTTATTTACTCTGSCCCTCTCCTGCCCCTGTCCTGCTCTGACTTGTTCGCTTCTTGTTTCTTCTTGAGTCTAGATGCCACAGGTAGTAGGATACTTGTTTTAAAAAATATTTTGTGGCCTTATGAGACGCTAAGACTATGAAGTTTTATTTATAAATCAGAAATACATCTGCATCAGAAATAATTTAGTGTGGCCATAGCAGTAATTTATTATATTTAAAGGGCTATAAAGTTATTTATATAAGTATTTTATCTCATTGTCCTTTCTATTTCAAATTTTACAAAAGGAATTTAGAATTAGGAAAAAGTTAGTAAATATTAAAGATTCAGATTTCAATCCAGTTAAAAGTGGAGTGATGCTTAAATAGCAATGGCTGTGATAAACAATTGCTGAAGGAAATTTTCACCAGGCACAGACCTTAGAGGGTTTTGCTGTTACTAATATATAGTTTGTGTTTTTTACTTTAATGTCTGTTTTATTTGGTTTTAGCTCTACAACTTTTAGTAAAATTTTGATCCTTTGTTTATTTTATTTTTAAAGACAGTAATGAAGTCATGAAAAGGCAGTCAGGATTTTGCGTTTTTGTACAGGAGTAAAATGAAAGGATTTTAAGGTTTCCTTGTGAAAACGTGAAAAGTATTAAGAACCCATTTGGACAGGTTTCTAATAGGAGCTTTGGGACCAGAATGAAAGTCTATAATTTCTAGAAAAATAGTAGGACACTTAAACATAGTAACACAATTTAAATTTTAGTTACATTTGATATTAATTAGTAGTCGTGTGCTGTTTTGAGATTAAAATGCTCCAAAGGGATTCATTTTAAAAAAAACACTCCCTCAATCAACCACCAGGGGTCGCATGAGGACACACAATGCCTAGATTGGTTGCCTTCYTTTCTGAACCAGACAGCTGTCTCTGCCACCTACCACAGCCAAACAATCTTCATGGTCCCAGAGATAAGAAAAATTACATTTTCAAAGTAGGAAACATGAAGTTCGAACTTGGATTGAAAAATTGTCTAGATTACTGAAATAAAAAGGGGTCGAAGTTTGAAAAAAATGCTTTTGAAAATGGATTTTTAAGGAAGTTTGTTTTTTGTTTTTGTTTTTTTTAAAAAAGGTTGTTAATTAGTAACAGAGCCAGATAGTGTAAGAGTCTGTGTATATGAAGGTCCTGTCCCTTTGACAGTAGAAATGAATTAGTGATTGCCTAGGGCTGGGGGAGGCATTGCGTGGGGTGATGGTTAAGGTGACTGTAGTGTCTCTTTAAGATACAAGACTTATGGTTAAATTATAAAAGATGATGATGGCGGTATCGTTGCGGACATTCGAAAAGCCATCAAACTGCACACTTCAAATGAACGAACCTTGTTTCACAAATCATAGGGACATAAAACGGTTCAAACAAAGGCTTAAACTTTAGCATTGAATGAATATGAATGTGGAAATTAGCAGATTCATTTTCTTCCTAGTCATGGGGTTTGGATAATCAGTTAGGATGTGTTTTATGATTTAAATTTCCCTGAAATAAATATGGCTTGATTTTTGTGATTTCAAGTGAGGCTCAGTAGGTGTTTGGGTAGAGCAGCTTCTGGGGATGGGGAGGAGACTGTGCACGGGGGGGGGGGGGGGGGGGGGGGGGGGGGGGGGTCCTGGAGCCCAGCTCCTGAGATCTCCCTTCCTCCACGGCTCATCTTCCTCAAGGTCAGAACTCGATCGCTCTGGTGACTTTTTAGTTCTATAGCACTTCTGGAATCTTCTCTGTCTGCTGGCATCTATGTGACCTGCTGCATGCTTAGGAACTTTCGCAAGTGCCTCCAGCCAGCCCTGTTCCACATTTGCACGTTTCTTGAGTGAGGCAAAATCAGCCTTATGGTCTGAGGTCGTTAAGTCTGCTTTTGGAAGCAGATGTTGGAACCTTCTGCTAAATTAGTTGCATTTGGAAGCTTGAATAAAACATTACTTATATTTAAAATTTTTAATATATTTAGTTTATTTCATTAAAATGCATAACGAAAATTATAAGGATTTCCAAAGTTGGAATTTCATATGTAATAAGTGATCTAGCAAGCAGTCACATTCAATTATAGTTAATAAATCTATAGCTCACCTATGCCCCTCTACATTTAACTCAGCATTTTAAAATGTGGAAAGTGGTGATACACATTTTTTTTAGATATATGAACATTTTCAGAGAAATGTGCTTTGAATCAGAAAGAAACAGTGCACACTGATTGACTCCATACTTCCTCTCAACCTTTCTTTTGGTGAAGAATGATCTTTCGGGGCTCACTTGGATGTTCTCACTTCACTGGCTTAGTTATTCGTTACATAGCCCCAAAGCGTGATGGTGTGCTTGCTTCATGGACACAGACACCTTTAAAGGCCCTGGGACAAGTCCGTCTGAGGTACTCTCCTGATAGAAGAAGCTGCGACAGTCACGGTGTAAGCCTGTGGTCCTGAGGTGGTGGGAGGTGACCTCACTCTCCTTAAGGCCTTTTTCCTGTTTCAGAAGCAAGCATTCTGTCCTTTCCTGTGCCGGTGTTAGCTCCATCCTTCCCTCATTGTGAGGCTGCCTCTCATCAGCCTCGAAAAGGGCTTGAAGGAGTTACAGCTTCCTAAGGTAAGGTAGCTGAGACAGAAGAACTGCCTTTGGCCATGCCAGTTTTTACTCCCCGCAGCAAGGACCTTATCTGCCAGCCTCTCTTTCTGTCTGAATGGATTTTAGAGTATAAAATAATGGGCGTCATTATGTCATTTTCTTTCATGGACATCATTCTACTTTGCTCATGAGCACACCCCATTCCTTTCTCTCTGCTCCCTTCATCCTCCTACAGGCTGCCTTCCTCCCTCCAAATGGCCCCCTTCTGTTTCCATTATGTAGACGGTCGGTCGGTCGGTTGGATGGATGTGGATGATAGCGAGACTTCCTGGGTGAGTCAAAAAACGGGCTGCCTTTTCCTTATCGCCTTCTCTTGGTTGTCTTGCTTCTTCCAAATAATTCCCTTTTATGTTTTAAATTACTTTTTCTTTATTCCTGAGGATTTCATACATGTATGCAATATGATCACACACACACACACACACACACACACACACACACACACACACACACACACNACACACACATGCACACACACACATACACACACATACAGTCATCCCACAGTTTTTGAATATTCTGTCTCTTTTCCTTTTTCCCCCTTAGTCTTTTTACTCTGTGAGTCTGGGAAGTTTCATCTGAGATGACTCAAACTCTAAGATTCATTTCTCAGCTATATGCAGGCTGCTAATAAGCCATCAAGTACACCCCAAAGTCAGTTGCAGTGTTTTGCCGCTAGCATTTCTGTTGTTGTGTTATATCGGCATWTTTTTTTCTGCAGTGTGTTGCTCCTTAATTTTTTTGTCAACTTGACACAAACTGAGAGTCATTCAGGACCTCTACTGAAGATTTGACTTGCCTGTGGATGGACAAGTCTGCGCGGGGAGGGGGGTATTTTTATGATAATGATTGATGTGGGAAGGACTCATCAATATAGGTGGTGACAMCCCTGGTCAGGTGGTCCTGAATCAAACTAAGAAGTGACCCAGTGAGCGGCACTCCTCCATGGTCTCTGCTTCAGTTCCTGCCCCCTGGCTTCCTGCTTTGGCTTTCCTCACAGACAGACTGTAACCTGGAAGCCAGTTTCCTTCCCATGAGGCTTTTGGTCACTCACGGTGTTTATCAGAGTGACAGAAAAGCTGGCTGGGATGGAAGTTTGTACCAGTGGGGTGGGGTATTGCTGTGACGGGACATGACTGTGTTGTTTTTGTCTTGAGGGAGAATTGCGGAAACACTTTAATCATTGGTCTCAAAAAGTCTGAGTGCTGTGCACTTACTGGGCTGTTCTGTGGGGGCTTGGAAGACAGGGAAATGCAGGTAATGGAGGYCCCGACTTSTAAACTTTCAGAGGAAGTTTGGGTATCTCCCAAAGAT
>BDUI01013878.1:35699-50177 GCA_002335545.1 Apodemus speciosus | reverse complement strand
AAGGTGATTAAAATCTGCCTTATGCTATGGCTAGAATGTAGTTTTGCTACTTGGAGATAGTTTCTGCTAGTGTGTGACATTTGGAATTCCAGGGACTTTTCAGAGGGTAGTTAAATGCTAGAGCCCTGATATAAGGTGCTGGTTTTCCAGTTGGTGCTTGGCTGCAGTTTGTTGCAGTTGGTCAAGTAGTCATGCACAAAAAGATGAAAAGAAAAAGTTAGATATCCTGACTTTGATGATCATACTTTCCCCAGGGAACTCTACACCTGTAGAACAATGCCCCCACAGGGAAGAGCTGAGATTTGAAGTATTTAGTAGATAGAGGGGACTCTGGACCATTCTGATGGCCAGCATTAGCTCCTACAACCTGTCATTCTGGTTATTACTCTCCCTGCCTCCCATGATAGTAGTTGCTGCATACTACTTAGGATATGAACTCTTGAATTAGGGGTTGGATTGAATCATGTCATTATTTAACCACGGGGTGATTGCCTTTGCTTCTCTGTGTTCAATCTCCTCCATGGCAATGGAAGCTCTTTCTCCATGCAGTTGCTATGAAGATTAAGTAGCGAGAGTGGTTACGTGCCAAGTGCACAGATGCCCAAGAACATGAGTACTAGTACTAATATAAGCAGTGTAAATTACTCCAAACTACAGGGCCTAGACTGTATATATAAGTCCCRTCGCAAGGTTGAACTACGGGACTGGGTTAGCATTTGCAATAGGGTTGTCTAAAGTTACTTGTGTAYGTATGTTTCTATGTATGGTGCATGTATGTGTGAGCATGTGTGCATATGCGAGCTTGCTTATAAGGGTGCAGGTAGTGGAGTGATGTTTGAACATTTTTCCTCAATTACTTCTCTGCTTTATTTTATTTTATTTTATTTTTATTTTATTTTTGGAGAAAGTCACTAACTGAATCCAGAGCTCCTCAGTCCAGCTAGACTGGCTGGCCAGTGTGCCCCTTGTCTCTTCCCCAACAAGCACTGGAGTTGCAGGTATGTGTTGCCACTATGCCAGCTTTTACATGGGTTCTGGGGATACAAACTCAGATCCTCACATTTGAACAGCAAGTACTTTATCCATTGCGTAATCTTCCCAACCCCAAAACCAACTTTTCTATTATTCTCAGGGAATGGGTAGCACGCTGATCTGAAGACTGAGGCTCATTGGTAGATAAGCATGAGCAGAACCGGATAATGGAACTTTCTTAGTTTCGTACAGAGTAAATGCACCAGAGGACAACATTGATGCTAATGGTGAAAAACATCAATTAGTTACTCATCCTGTCACATTTTCTCAAAGGCCTCCTGCGATGTAGACACTATACTATAGAGTAACGCACAAGGCAAGGCATCCCGTGGTGTAGGCACTATGCTATTCAGAAAGGTACAATGCAAGGCATCCCATGGCGTAGGCACTATACCATTGCCTAAAAATAAGACTTACCATGGCCTAATGGATAAAATACCAGTGTATGTTACATTAAACATTTATCACCCAGGTAGTAGTGGAGCATGCCTTTAATCCTGGCACTCAGGAGGCAGAGGCAGGAATATTTCTGAGTTTGAGGCCAGCCTGGTTTACAGAATGAGTTCCAGGAGAGAACTCTATCTTGAAACACAGAGAAACCCTGTCTTGAAAAAGCAAACAAACAAAAAGTTATCATCTTTGAAAACCTTATCAACATTCTTGATGGGGAGTTTGATGGGGAACATCTATCAAAAGCTGATTGGTTAGTCTCCTGAATGTGTCTGAGAAATACCTAGATAGGAATTTCTTTTTTTTTTTTTAATCTAACTTTAATATTAGGCAACTCCTACCATTCTAATACTTAAAATTTCAATATTTTAAATACTTAATCTTTTAAAGTAAGCATTATTATTAATCCTGTGAGAATTCTGTGCAATATATTTTTAAATGTGTTTTTGATAAGATTCACCCCCACAACTCCTCCAAGATCCGAGCTCCTGCCACACTCACTCAATTCTGTACTCTCTGTAAAAACAATTGGCTCCATTTTGTGCTGTGCATATATTCTTGAATATGTGGCCATCCACTGGATGGGGACATTCTAGATACACTCTTGAAAAAATGAGTTCTCCCACTCCCACCAGCTATCAGTTGCCGATATCTCCTCAGCAAGCAGTGAGATTTTGAACCTTCATGTTGGGATTGTCTGGTTTGAGCTTGTGCAGGTCCTGTGTGTGCTGTCACAAGTACTGTGAGTTTATATGTCTATCTGCCCTGCTGTGTCCAGAAAATATTGTCTTCCTGTAGTAACCCTCAACCTCTGGCATTTTCTATACCTCTTCTGTGATGATCCCTGAACCTTGGGAAGAGGGAACGTGATATAGACATCACTTAGGGATGAACACTCTATCAGCTCTTATTCTCTATACCTTTACCAGTTGTGGGTCTCTGTGTTAATCTTCGTCTTCTGCAAATATAAGTTTTTCTCCATAACCATGCTAGTGATGCAGGACAAATATACTAATCATAAAGTGAACAGAAATACCCAATATAGAACCTTTCATTTCCCCTTAGGAATATAGTTACATTATCAAGATTTTTTTTCTGTAGAGTACAAAAGGTCTCAGAAAATAAACATTCTTTATGCTAGTAAAGAAATATTCTGTTCTCTCCTTTTTTAAAATAAGGAATTTTGCTTTTTAATAATGTGGTCTAGAAGAGAATGTATAGTCTGCCCTTCTGTGCATGTGAGGGTCAATAAGAAGCAGACAGAGGTCTCCCGAGCATCAGGCTGGAGGTGCAGTACCTACCATATCAAATGAGTCTGTCCACAATGATGAATGCTTCAGAAAAGGACCCTTGACCAGTATTGATCAAAACACACACACACACACACACACACACACACACACACACCTTTATGTTCCTCACACTTCAACTTGTCAGAAGGTAAAAGATACTCACTAACTAAAATTAAAATTCCAGGGGCTACAGAGATGACTCAGCAGTTAAGAGCACAGTCTGCTCTTCCAGAGGACTCAGGTTCAATACCCAGCACCCATGTCTCAGCTCACAACTGTCTATAACTCCAGCTCCAGGGGAATTTACATCCTCACCCAGACTTACATGCAGGCAAAATACCAATGAACATAAAATAAAAATAAATATATTATTTTTTAAAAATAATAATTCTCTTTTGACCTCTGTAGACACCTCTTCATAGAAGGGAACCTACAATCATATTCATATGTGTACCTACATAATATGTATACATGAACATATAGTTAAAGCTAAAATAAATCTTTAAAATGATCAGAAAAGACATATGAGTTATGAGTCATAAAATTCTCATTCACTTTCTGAATGTGTTTCTTTTATTTTAATGATTGATTTTTGAGTTAATGTGGTTTGAAGTAAAAAAAGTAGATGACAGATTTTCACACTAACCGTATGTAACATTTCTACTCACAAAGGCACACTTGTGGCCAATATCCAGATGGAAACTACACCAGTGGGTTTCATATTGTTCTCAGAATCTTATAGTTTCTTAGAGGTTTCTCTCTCACGGGTGCCATGGGCATGAGGGATTCCCTGAGTGTGTACTGCAAGCTACTCTCACCACATCTTACTCTGCTGTGTCTGTCAGCCTCTGGTTCAAAGCTCCACTTGGAAGGAAAACGTCTGTCAATTTCCAAATGCCTGAAGTTGACGTAATTGTGATTTCTGCAAAATGGAGGGAGTGTTCTGCCAGTTATGTGTCCCCGGAGCATCAGATACTTTTCTCCATAACCATGCAATGATCTTTTACTTTTCCTACTCCTCTTTCTCTGGCTCATCCCCTCATTTCTCCTTATCCCCCTTGCCTTCCATTTCTCTGCCATAGTAAAACATTTCACTGTCCTGAGCCCTGGTAAGCTTTGTTCTATTCATTTGACAAATACCATCACTGTGGATGTTGGATACAGAGGACACATGATGGATGGAGTCCCTGCTGTTCTCAAGATCATGGTGCAGGAAGAAGCAACCACTGCAGAAAAACAAACCAGCAGTGGGCTACATTGAGTGAAAGGCATTAGTAGAGAGAAAGGCCCAAGGATGACAGCATCAGTACTAGAGACCAATTACTTGCATCTCTAACATTCTCTCCTGACTATTTACCAGCATTGTAATCTGACACAAGCAGCTGATCCTTGAGTCTCAGTTGTACTGTGTTTTAGGGTGGAAGCATATTGTCCTCCTTCATTTGGCTGTTGGGAAAAGTAAAAAAGCTAATAATATGCGCAGACAGCTTAGATCACTGCTTCACTTACTCTGTGGTAATTGATCAATGAGTGTGCATTTGTGGATCTTAAATAGAATCTCTTCTAAAGCTAGAGAAGTGGTTTGGGGAGGGAAGATGCTTGCTGGGCAAACCTGATGATTTGAGATTAATCCCCAGAATCCAGATAAAGGGGGAAAGAAACAAAATTCACTCCTTAGAATTGCTGTCTGATGTCCAAACATACACACCATAGTCCTTGGGGCATGTGCACACGCACAATTGTAACAAGCAAAAACACTTTTTAAAGCTCTTCTAATGGATACAGCAAAGATCTTTGAGAATTAGTAGTATCTAATTGTGGATAACAATCAGATAATCATCTCTAGCATACAAGAGAAAAAATGTGATATTTCAGAAGGAAGACCCAGCATTCTAAACACCCAAAGATTAAGAAAGCCTTAACCACTGGATGGGAACAATGTCAATATTTTACTATTGCTTGTCAAAGGTGAAAGTTCAGGGTCCCCACTATACCTCCCCACAGTACATTGCCTGGAAAAGTATATATATATATATATATATATAAAGGTAAAAACAAAAATTTGGAAAATGAAAAATTCAGTAAATTAAAAACATTAAAAACTCATTTGGAAACATCATCAATAAACTACATCGAAGCAAAACATAGAATATTTGAATGAGGTACTGTGGCTTACACCTGTAATTCCAACATTAAGGTAGAGGAGGGGTAATTATGAATTCTAGAATTAGCCTTAGCTACAAAGTAAAACCATAGAAGAGAAAGGGGAAAATATTGGGGTTCAAGAAAACCTCAAGAAATTACTATATCAGGATAAACAATAAACAATAAATAAAACAGCAGTCAGGAAGACAACTGTCCAAATTTCTTGGACACAATTTAGACCAAACTTGTGAATCTTTGATGTTAAGGAAAGATCTGAGATTGAAACCGGGGACACACACATACAAAAAAAAAAAAAAAAAAAAAAAAAAGAAAAAAAAAGATATCATGATCCTGTCATTTCTAGGAGACACAATATCACAGCAAATTTTCTGGTCCTCTGGTTCTTACCATCTTTCTGACCCCCATTAGGTGCAGTACTTATATTATAAATGTATCCATTAGTGCTGGACACCACTCAGCCAGTTGTTCTCTGCATTTTGACCAGTTGTGATTTCTGTAATGTCTCCTGTTGCAAAGAAGTTTATTTGGTAAGGGTTGGGAGTTATACTTACCCGTGGATACAATGACAAATATTTAGAATGCAGTTATGAGTTCTGCTGGTCTCATAGTGAAAGTAGGTTCTGCTCTAAGATCCATGATCTCACTAGCCCTGGGTATTTCGTTAGGACTCTAGTGCTAGGTGTGATTTCCTTCCTGATCAGTGAGACTTAAATCCATTGACAGAGCTGTTGGTTACCACCAAGATATGTGCCACTATTGCACCTTGGGAGATGCCTTTCCACACTGGTCATTGTTGCATTCGGAAGTCTCACAGTTGGGTAGGACTACTGGCTACCTCCCTCCCTTGGTAGCTTTCCCAGAACATTTCAGGACTATGAAAGTTCTCAGGGAGGAAGTGTTCAGTTCAGACCCTGCTTGGATTCTGCAGGTCCTATAACTGAAGTGCATGGTGTCTTCAGCCACAGAAACTCACTTTGAACACCTGGGGGGCATCCAAGGCAGCAGCAGCTGCTGCATTGTTTGGGGGCCTCTTAGCCTYCCATGTGCACCAATCAAAAACTGGGCTTTTTATGGCTGGTACTAGAATTTTTAATTAGTCTATGTCATTTGAGGGAGCATTATTATCCAAGGTGGTATAACCTAATTTAAATTAAATATTTATATGTATTCACATACACTTATGTGTTACATGTAATCTTAGGTAAATAAAAAAATAATATGGGCTGGAGAGATGGCTCAGCAGTTAGAAGTACTGACTACTCTTCCAGAGGTCCTGAGTTCAACTCCTAGCAACCAACCACATGGTAAATCACAACCATCTGTAATGAGATCAGATGCCCTCTTCTGGTGTGTCTGATGACACCAACAGTGTACTCATCTACATACAATAAATAAATTWAAAAAAAACTAAATAAAGTAGGTTTTTAAAAAGTAATATATGGCTGAGTGATGGTGATGCACACCTTTAATCCCAGCACTTGGAAGGCAGTGGATCTTTGTGAGTTAGAGGCCAGCCTGATCTACAGAGTGAGTTCCAGGATGGCCTGAACTACACAGAGAAACCCTGTTTAATAAAAACAAATGATGATGATGATGATGATGATGATGATGATGATGATGATGATGCTGATGGTGATGATGGTGATGGTGATGGTGATGGTGATGATGATGTTGATGTTTCATTATGTCTTTTTCAAAAATCCTTAGTGTCATTTTCTACTCTTCCCTTCCTGTCCTTCTGTCTAACCTTCCTCTGAACTGACCTCCCTCTGATCTCTCAAATTAACTCAGTTTTTCTCACTTCCCCTTCATATCACTTGTATCTTGTTATTTCCCTCTAGAGAACTCCCTCACACCAGGATCCCTTTCTACTTTCTTGGTTTCTGTGGGGACTCCATGTTGTATACTCACATCTAAAGATGTAGAACTGTGAGTCACAGACAAAAGAGAACATGCAGTGTTTGTCTTTCTGTGTCTAYGTTACATCATGCAACCTAACCTTTTCTAGTTCTATCCATTTACTGAAATTTTTCATTACTTAATTTTCTTCACAGTGGTATAGTATTCATTATCCTTCCATCAATTGAGGGGCATTAGTTTTTTTCCATTCCCTATCTATTATGAACAGAGCAGCAATGAATAAGATTTGTCTTAGATTTCATCATTCAGAGATAACTAAAATGTTCTGTTTCCTTCTAGAGCCTCTGTAAAGCCTTGACTTTAAATGGATACATTCATTTCTTAAAAGAAAAATGAAGGGTGGCAAGATGGCTCAGTAGGTAGATACTTTATATTAATTTTTATATATTTTATTATAAGGACCTTGCAAATAAACAAAAATATCACACACTGAAATTAACCAAACTCAAAGTATATACAAATCAGTGACCTTCTATATAGTGAAAATTGACATTCGGAATAGAAGCCGTGGAGCTTCAAACTCAAGTTTTCACTTTCAGTACTGAATGTATTTTATACACTTATCCAGCACCCAACACAAAAATTCCATGAGAGAATTTGAAACAGTAAAACAATGAGGTTTATGTCCTCTTTTATAACGTATATATGGTAGTCACTAATTATGAACATTTGCTTAGCCATTATTCTTCTGCAATATAATTTGCAATAACTACATTGCATTCCCAAATCTCCTTAGACCTTAAGGGTATCTCAACTTGTAAACAGCTTGGGATTTCACACATTTTGATCAAGCTATAATGATTGAATCATTTCCTGGAGCCAGAATTGCTTGCTAAGTCAAAGCATGTGTCCATTTCAGGGCTTCTGATATACATTACTGTGATGATAGCCTCCAGGAACATCATTATGAAGGGGAAATGTTGCAATTGCCCCTATTAATAGCAACAATAATGTAGGTACCCACTGGAAGGCCAACCAGTATGTGCAGAAGTGTGGAGAGGACAGGTAAGGACAAAGTGTGTACAACAGTGATAATCACATTTCATATTTTCCACATCAGTGTCAACAATAGACAAGTTATGGGGTCAACCTTGATCCCCATCAGCAGATGAATGAAGAAAGAAAATGTGATACACACATACGTGCACACACACATGTGCACATCACACACACGCACACACATGCTGGAATTTTATTCAGCCATCTATGAAGTTTTATTTAGCCCCTGTGAAAAATTACTACATGGCAATTAATTGTGGAGATACAGCAGTTAATCCAATATTTAAACAATTGAAACACTGAGATGGGTAAGCTTATTATGTTTTTGTTTGGCATTCTGCCAGGAGGCAACCAGAACAAAACAATTCTGTCCTCAGACACCTGCTCTGCATTGTTGCATTGCTGGTAGATTTCTTGTATAAGGCCGGGCAGTGGTGGCACACTTCTGTAATTCCAGCACTCTGGGAGGCAGAGGCAGGCAGATTTCTGAGTTCGAGGAGAGCCTGGTCTACAGAGTGAGTTCCAGGACAGCCAGGGCTATACAGAGAAACCCTGTCTCGAAAAATCCAAATCCAAAAAACAAAACAAGAACAACAACAACACAAAAGATTTCTTGTATAGGAAGGCATGCCTTCCACATTGGAATTAATTCTCATTACTTCGCAGTCCACTCCCATTAGTGATTACAGTACCTGTGGTATATTTCTGCAGACTTGCCACTGAGAGTGTATATGAAAATGACTTTCATCTTTGCTCTTGTATTGTATATTGTAAGACTGAAATCAGTTTAGCTTTTTAAATGGAGACCACTTTCCTGCACATGATGCCTGTGTCCTCACATGGAGGGAGGACAATACTAGACACTGGAGGTATCACTGAGGAGACTACAGTTTGTTTATGAATCTACTAAGGAATGCTGACCCATGGGCCCATCATCCAACTCACTGTAACTGTCTGGACAGTTATAACCATTTATAAAAGACACAACTTTTACTCAAAAAGAGTTAAGGACTAAACATACTGCAAAATAAGCAGCAGAGCATGGATTTTTACCCCTGTGGGATTCCAAAGCCTCAAAGAAAGGAGAATGTGAACCCCACATAGGCGCATTTTGAGGGCCACCTCACCCGGGGTATTAAAACAAATGTGACTTACAAATAAAGGACCAAGAGAGAAGTCTACAGGTATCACCACCAAGGACCTGTAGAGACTGCAGGTTGGATTACTACTCATGAAAGAGATGTCACAAGACTCAGAACATCATCCGATTACTGCTTTCCTCTTCTTTCTCCACAACACAGCTAGCTGACACTTTGGGTGTCAGATCCTGGGCTCCAGACTTCTGGGTAGTCCTGGATAGAAAGAATTTGTCATCTTAGCACAGACAAGTGCTTTGATTTGAAACCCAAAGCTCCTTGGATTGCCTGTCAGTGTGAGGTGGGGAGCTTAGGCAATGAGGAGATTTCCTTTCTGTCTTGACTCTGAAGAGTGAGGTGACCTTTGCTCTGAATTGCCTTCATGGCCAAGGTAGTGCTCTGACTTTAAAACTGCACAGCCTCAACCATCTGGAGCCCTATGTTCCTTCTAAATGCAGCCTATCTACTTGAGTACAAAAAAAAAAAAGATAATGATATAAACTCAGGACCAAGTTAAATCCTCCTTTTGAGGTTATCGTCAAGGCAGTTATCCTAATGGGTCATCTTTGTGACGGACTCTCACCCCAAAGTGCGATTTTCAACACTTCTACAAACTTGGGCCCACTTCCCTTATACAGCCTGGGCTCTTAAGTTTGAAGGTCCCACCTCACACTGTATCAAATACAATAAATCTACCCATGCTTCCATTTCCATTTAATATATGTGTACTGTTTCAGCCATGAAAGGCTCTTCTTTTGGGAACACTATTTAAAATTGTTTCTTTTCACCCTTGCAGTTTTATTTGCATGAAGCCAGTATTTTTTTCCCTCCAGGCCTTAAGCATTTCCATAAGCTCTGGAAAAGCCGATGAGCTTTCAGCTTTAGGAATGACCTAGAATACATGATGCCTGAGAGAGTAGGATTAAAAGAAATCTCTTCTATGTGTACAAATAACAAGTAACACCTTTACTGGGTGAAGTGCAGGGCCTCTGTGTATCCAGCTATGCCTAGGCAGGTGCTGAGAAGAATGGGGGAGGGGCACATTGGCTATCAGAAACTGATGAGCAGTGGGGACTGTAGGTGACACCAAAACTCACCAAAGTGATGTTGTTACTAGTGGTAAGAATCTGGACCAGGAGTTTCTGGGATTTACTCAAGAATGAGATAAAGGCTCTCACTGATTTGCAAAGTAGCAGGAATACTTTGCTCAAAGCAAAGCAAAACAGAGATTGGAAAGGAAGGACACACTGTCAAGACTGAGAGCAGCCACCAAAGGAAAGGTTCTGAAGGACAGTATTAGTGTTTGAGGCTTCCTTTTGTGGGGTCAAGAAAAGGGGGAGTTTGCTTGCTAAGGGGAATAGCAAGGGTAGTTCTTGATTTTGATTGACAGATTAAATTATATAACTATTAACTCATATATAGCACACGCCCCTTCCCAAAACACATCCAATTTTTAGTCATGTGCATGCTCAATTATCAAGATGCCGACAAGGAGATATTCCCTGAAAATTCACTTTGAGAACCTGTTTACACTTATCATTCAGGAACCCAGTTCAGGCCTGGYCATTAAAGGCAATATATGCATGCAGCTTGATGGAGGTGGGGCAGGCACCCTGGACTGCGAACAGGCTGCCAGGTGTGTTGATTGGAAAGGAGTGAAGAGTATATACCTTAAATGTAGGTAAATGCTACCCAGTGCATTATTATGAGAAGGATGCAGAGCCCAATTCAAATAGTGTTCCAGATGGCTAATCCATTCTTTATGTTTGCTTTGCTGGGGAGAGGTGAAGGCTCATTGTAGGGAAACCTCAACCAGACTCACCCATCTACTGAAGCAGACAATTTTCTAAAGGCCATTCAAGGATTCTATACTCAGTCCAGCAAATATTTTTCATGATCTTTTCTGGCTTTGCAAAAATCAGGGTTTATGCAAATGCATTTGGTGTGTTTTAATCCAGAGCATGGGTCTGAAATCAAAGGCAAGTTATTCTCCATCACAGGTACTGAAAATTTACCAGCTCATAAAACTACATGGAAAGAGTTTCCACAGACATATTTTCTATAGCTAAGTAATGTGGGACATCAGGAGAAGAAGGCAGTTAGTATCATCCCAGGTGGTTGTCATCACATGTATCAGGGGATGGGTCCTCAAGGTCAATATTTGGCACAGCTATTTACAAAAACATTCAAGGTGAAGTGTATGTGGCTAATGCGACTAATCTTGAAAAATAAAAAATAAAAGAAAATGAACATCTCAGCTGTCACAACTTTGACTGAAAAAAAATGAGGAAAGATGGTGGGTGTGAGCATTCTCTCATCTGTTGATTTATACCCAGCACACGTACCTCATTAGTAAGGAATCTAGTAGAAAATACAGATTTCTACAAGCACCTACCCAAAGGCCTATGTCCATTAGAAACTGTGGTTTAGAAGAAGTGATGAATTTGTATAGTTTTAGAATTGAGTGAAGTAGTTTTTATTTGGTGAATAATTAAATAGTAAAAGGGCAAAGTAGTAGAAATAGTGGCCTGGAAATATCTCCAAATTTTTCATTGAAATAAGATTGGTTTTGCTATTTTTCACACTTCTCAGTTTGAAATTGTTTTTCAAAGACAAAAACACAGAAAATAATAAAGCAAAACCTCAGTACCTAGGAATCTGTTTCAATGGATGTCAATACCTGCCTTTATTTTTCATCCATCATGCCTATCTTTTCCCATCCTCTTATTGCTTTTGCAAATGGTTTGTGTAGTAGGCCATAGTTAATCAAATTCAAGAAATAAGAGTGTTTCCTTCCCAGTGCCTTCTACCAGGTGTAAGGCTGAGAGCTGTGGCCTTTGCTTTTCCAACAATACGGTTATCATACCCAAAAGATGCTTTACTCCTAAACACCATGTAACATTCCCAACCTATGTTCAACCTTTCTTGATAACCTAGCTTTTTATCCATTGCTGCAGCCTCACCTGGGATAGTGAGGGAATGAAGAAAAGACAAACATAGACAGATACACAGAAATAAAAGCTAGGATCAGGTAGACTGGGCTCTCTAGTGGAGAAATCACAGAACCCTAGAAGCTCAGTATGCTCATTACACATAGTTGACCAGAGACACAAGGTTATTACTGAATGGGGAAGTGGGGATACTATATACAGCTAAGCAGGGAGGTGAGGTTATTGCCTACACTGTAACAAAGAGACAAGACTACTACATACTGCTAACCAAGGGAAAAATTTAGCTAATGCCAGTAGAAGTTTTCAGAGAAGTCTTCAGGCCATAAGTATCCAGCTTACTTTTGGGAGAAAGCTATGATGCGTGTTTTTTATACACATCAACATGGAGAAAGCCTATGCCATCCCTCTGATTCTTGCTCCAGGTCATGGAGAAGAGGTTTTGTCATTTGCCCATGGTGCTGAGGATTTACATGGCTTTGCCTATGCCAGACAATACACATACACTCAGGATTTCATACACTCGGGGCTTCTCATGCTCCCTATACTTCACACAGAATTTCTTATGTTTCTTAAATATCTTTTTAATATATAGCCATACTTTGTTCTCATACTTTAGGTACGGGGATATTTTAATTAAATTAATTAAATGTCTAAAATAATGGGTTCCACTGTGACATTTCCTTACAAATATGAAATATATCATTTATTTTTTATAAGCAACAGGGTTTTTAAAGTATGAGTACACTGTAGCTGTACTGATGGTTGTGAGTCATCATGTGGTTGCTGGGAATTTGAATTTAGGACCTCTGCTTGCTCTGGTCAGACTACTCGCTCTGACCCTACTTACTTCCACCTAGAGATTTATTATTATATCTAAGTACACTGTAGCTGTCTTCAGACATACCAGAAGAGGGCATCAGATCTCTTTTAGGGATGGTTGTGAGCCACTATGTGGTGGTTGATATTTGAACTCAGGACCTTCGGAAGTGCAGTCAGTGCTCTTACCCACTGAGCCATCTCTCCAGGCCGTTTTTAGGGTCTCTATTTGTCTGACTGCATGTTCATGTAACATTTTATGGCTTCCTCTGTGCTCTGCAATCCCTGGTTACTCGAATGTAATCCAGAGCTGAGGTCACATGTACTGTGAGCCAGCTGCCCAGTTTCACATCTAGTACATTTTTGGAACACAGTCACATTTCTTTACTCATATTGTCTACCCTGTTTTCACAGCACTATGAGAAAAGCTGACATGAACAGTTGTGACAGAGACCACATTCCCTAGAAAACAGAAAACACTCACAGCCTGGCCCTTTCAGAGAAAGCTCATGGACTCCTCACCCATAAGCTTGAAGAGATGCCGTGAGTACAAACACTTTTCATTTCCTCATTGTGTAGGGGCTTTCCAAACATTTCATTGTCCTTTGCTTATTGGTCACATGCCTGGAAAGCAGAAAGTGACCAGGCATCAGTGCCAGCTTCTATCTCAGAAAAGGCATGGGGGCACCAGGAAGAGCCACTCCCTGTCCTCTAAGACAAGGACCTCTGACCCAAAGACTTAAGGCTGTGAGGACAGAGCAGATTCTCCAGTGAAGTCAGTGGTAGTGGTACATCAGCCCTTCTCTCCTCTCTTGTTGCCTTGAGTCTACAGTTCACGGTTGTTTGGTTCCCTGTTTCTGAGCCCATGCTGAGACAGCATGCCATGTTAGAATGGTGGCCAGGAAGCAGAGAGAGGGTGGACAAGAAGAGAAGCATGCCCCTGATGACCTGCTTCTGAACAACAGCCAGTATCCCAATTCAGCAGAAATGGTTCAGTGGCTCAACCCATGAATGAAATGCTTGCTTCCAGTGTAAACACCTTCTTGGGAGTGTTAACAGTTGGTAACCAAGCCTCTAACACATGAGCCTTTAGGAGGCAGTGGGAAAGGAGGGACACTTCATAGGCAAATGRCGATGCATAATGAAAGGAAAGGTTGTCAGCAGAATCACCTGGTATCAAATGAAGAAGCTAAGGTAAGATTCAACCGAAACCTTTTTCTGATTTAACGCCACCAAGACTTGCCCACCCTGCCTCAAACACCAATAGTCAAGACCATGATATATCAGTCTGATCTAGGAAAAAGAACACTTTAGTGTAACTGCCCGAAGTTACACCTATGGGAAGGCGGCGAGAGAACATGAATGGGACAACAGTTGCTGATTAAGGTCCCAAGGTTTAGTGGTGGACTCAGAATTTAAAGTTTCAGATGAGACCCCCCACCCCCACCCCCAAGGAGAACTGGTCTGACTGCTCAGCAGGCATTGGCTCCACTGCTCAAGCCCTTGGGCAAGTCACCTGCTTAATTCAGGAATTTGTAGATCTGGAGGAACAATGAACTTCACCTTGGTCCAAGCGCTCTATCCTAGGTAGGGGGGATTATGGCTAACACAGGTCTGGAATTCCTGCTCAAGGGCTGGGAGGGGAAGGCACACTTTAGATTACTTAAAGAGGATTTTTTTTTAATTGGATATATTCTTTATTTACATTTCATTTCC
>BDUI01013876.1:8535-21505 GCA_002335545.1 Apodemus speciosus | reverse complement strand
CTTTCTTTCTTTCTTTCTTTCTTTCTTTCTTTCTTTCTTTCTTTCTTTCTTTCTTTCTTTCTTTCTTTCAAACCAAAAGTCCTAAGGGCATCTTGCAAACCAACACCCATCTTCCAACACTATTGCTGCAACTCTTTTTTYCCCCTGAAACATACTCTTTCACCCAGCAACTGTGGAAATGTTAGGGATGGAAAGACTTGCCTCCTGCTGTATGCTYTCTGGTCCCAGCCACAGCASGAGAATGCTATGGGTTCTTTTGCTTCTGAAGAAGCAAAACTTGAGCATAGGTAGAGAAAGCAGTCAAGGTTTACTCCAGTAAGCAAGAAAAAGCAAAACCAGGAACAAAGGCTACTCCAGAGTAGAAGGGCAAACTCGGCTAAGACGCAGTGGCAAAGGGTTACCTCCAGTTGTTTAAACCACCTAATCACTGATATTTTGGAATGGCAGCAGGAGCAGCCAAATACACATTCTGTTTGGTTCCTTTAAGGGCAGCATTGCACAGCAGGAGAKCAGCAGCTGATGATTATTTGACACTGATTGGTTATAACCCAGGGGAAGGAAGAGAGTATACAATAGGAGAGAGGAAAGAAAGACTGTGGGCTCTGTCAGAAACACCTAGTGAATAGGATGGGAAATGAAGAGGAAGGGCATGTGAGATGAGAAAGTGAGGTCAGAATGAAAGCCACCTTTCTACCAAGTCTGTCACTTCTCCCACCCTTCTCCATTCTTGCCCTGGAATTGGTGGAGGCTTTCTTTACCCTCAATTCAGTCTGTTAGAATTACATTCATGAGATGCAAAGAAATGCATACAGATATAGTTACGCACAAAGTTGAGAAGTTTACTAGTAGAAAGAACAAGGATACCTTGACCTTGATCTTTCTGAAGGCTCTTTGGGAGCTGGCCATAACCCGCTGCGGATGGCTTAGTGGTATGTTCTAGAGTCCCAGCCTTCCATTCATACACTCAGCTACTCACACTCAGCTGCAACCGCTCRTATTTACCCTCCTCAGTGTCCCCTAGCCTTGATGTTTGCTTTAACCCCGACTCACATGCGTCAGCAGGATTCAGAGAGACCATGAAAGGTAAAAGAAATGCTTCCTTGGCATCATGGACTCTTTTCTGTCTTTTCTCTGGCTAACCTGTGTCTGGCATCTGCTTTCCTTTGCCCATCAATCATTTGGACAGGGCTAGACACCAGCCTGGCRTATTCAAAAGATTTGCTCCCTTCTTCCCAAGGTTTATGAAATCACACAGTATTCTCTGTGACCTATTCAGCAATATCTCCCAATTTTACATCTCAAGCTAAGGGCTGTGCTCACATCTGAGCTCCAGAGCTGCATGCACATGAACCAGCATTATTGAATTTGCTGAAAAATTAAATAGCACTGCATGCTCATTGCAATAAGTAAAACAATACGGAGGCTTAAGGGAGCTGTAATTATTTCTTCCTTTCCTCTCTGGTTTCACTAGTCTGAATAAGGAATGTTAAGCATTTAGTAAGTGTCTTTAAGCAACTCGCTCCATCCATAGGAATGTAGATGTCTGCTTACAGATAATATATATGTAAACAAGCTGGTGCAGATCTCCATAGGCATCACAATCCCAATGCATCTTAGATTTAGAGGCAAACTTCTGTCATTTTAGTTCACTTTCTTTGCTTTGGACCTGGAATTATGCAACAGCTTGGTAAGCTATCAGTCTGTCTCCTCAGCAATAACACTGTATTCATTCTCACCTTTTCTCCTTTATAGCTGTCCTAAAATTTGATCCATTTTAAAATCTCCATTGGCTTCATTGACTCTTCATCATTCATACAAAAAGTTTAGACCCCCCCTTTCTGTGCATAAAAGGCCTTCAGAATCTGACTTCGATGTGTCTAGCTTTAATTCTTGCCTCACATGTCCTTGCTCTTCATTTTCCATCCTATTCACTCRGTGCTTCTGATAGACTCCACGATCTCTCTTTCCTCTCTCCTATTGTGTACTCTCTTCCTTCCCCTGGGTTATAACCAATCAGGGTCAAATAACCATCATCTGCTGCTCTCCTGCTGTGCAAAGCTGCCCTTTAAAGAACAAGCAAAAAGTGTATTGGTCTGCTTGGGCTGCCATTCCAAAATACCATAAACTGGAGGTTTAAATAACAGAAAGTAYCCTCACACTTCTAAAGATGAAGAAGTCCAAGGTCAAGATGCTATTAGTTTCTGAGAAAGAGCTGACTTTTTGCAGAAGGTAATTCATGGTGTCTTCTTCCTCTGGCACACAGATGATAAAATAGATTCCTCTGTATTATCTATCTATCTATCTATCTATCTATCTATCTATCTGTCTGTCTGTCTGTCTGTCTGTCTGTCTGTCTGTCTGTCTGTCTGTCTATATCTATCATCTACCTTTTGATATTTCTCTCTCCTCTCTCTGCTCTATTTGATTAGGGCTCTGCCTTTCTGATCTCACCACTGATCACCTCCCAAACATCCTGGTTCCCAATGCTGTGATGGTTATATTGCCAAGGATCTAGAATCATGTAAGGGACACTCTTTTGGGCATGTCTGTGAAGGAATTCCTGCATTGGGTTTCTTGAGTCGAAAACACCCACTCTAAACATAACTGGCACCATTTCAGAGGCTAGAGTCCCAGAGTGATGAAAGAGGAGAATGTGGGTTAAGTATCYTCTTTTATTTCTGTTTCCAGACTGTGAACATCATGTGAGCTCAGATTCTTGCTGCCAYRCCTTYCCTGCCATGATGGACTGTACACTCAAARGTAAGTCAAAATATCTTCCTACCTCRTGTTCATTTTTTGACAGATATTYTATCATGGCAACAAGAATAGTAACTAATATACCTCCCATCAGGGGGTAAAGCTCTGACATATGAGCCCGGGGATCAGGGGAGAAAGAACTCTGTTCATCTTCACCAAGGCTCATCATCTTCCCCCATCATGGACTTGGAGAGTGAATATCCTGAGTCCCATTACTCTGGTTTGAATCCTCCCTCTGCTATTTCATCCTTGAGTAATTTTGAGCAGTTCACTGTGATAGTTTGTTTCAACTTCCCTTTTGAGGGGTTATCAGCCATGTGTACATATCCCAAGTAACCAAAGACTTGTTAAAATTCTGGAGCCCATCYGAGGGAGGGCTTCCCAGTCAAAAACGTTTGGGTTGAGGCCTGAGGATTCACATTTCAACCAAGSTCACAAGTGGTGGYGATGCTGGCATTAGAGTCACCCACGTTCAGAGAACCTCTTTTCTATAACTYGATAGGAGAATACTAGCATCTATCTTAGACATTTGTCATTGGAATGGTTATATGAGTGTCAGGGCACAGTACTCAGGGCAGGGGCTGGCTATGCTATTAATAATTGTCTAATAAGTGTTGGGTATCATTATTAGTCTCTGCCTAGCAAAGTGTTAGCCRTTTATCATCACTTCTGTTAAATCTCAGTTTTCTGAAGCAGGCTGTTATTCCCTGGGAGAGTTTTCMGTCTTTTTCCTACTGCTTCTTTCTCCTATAAATCTTACCAGTAGGGTTACAACTTTGCACCTTATGATGTGCACACTTGCATGTTCCACAGGCTAAGCTTTAGGAGGAGAACTCTCTTACTTATATTTGATTTATGATTTGTTTGTTTGTGTGTGTGTGTGTGTGTGTGTGTGTGTGTGTGTGTGTGTGTGTAGAAATATAGAGGAGGGCCATGCATGCAGGACTGGCTAGACACATATTGACACACATGACTGTCACTTAGATTTCACCTAAATTCTAGCTTAAGAGGTTTTCCTTTTAAACTGTGCCAGGCCTCTCTTTAGACAACCAGCGCACAATCCTCACGTTCAGGGTCTCAGCACTAGAAGTATCAGAGTTCCTTAGGTAACATTAAAATGTGTGTGAGAGTGAATACTGAGCTGGGGAAAGCAAGCTACTGAAATGTGCATCCCATTCAATTTCATCAGTTGTCTACTCTTGACCAGGAGTTTGTTTCTCTTATCCCACTATAAATTGCCAGCTTTGAGCAGTTTTGAAAAGGGGTAAATAGAGAAATTAGCATTTGTAGAGCACTTTACAGTTTTCAAAGCACTTTCATACGCAGTGTGTCATCAAAATCTTAAAATAACCCAGTGAGGAAGGTATCATTCTTTACAGACGCTTTGAGGCAACAGCTCTGAGAGGGGGGTACACCCAGCCCTTTTAAAAGAAGCAACAAATCAGCAAAATGCCATCTGCCAGGTTTTTGTTCTCCTGCCCTCTCTGTCGTTGACAGCGCTACCTACAGGCCTTCTTGGATGCTCTTTGAAGATGTGGGCCCTGAACGGTTTCCTCCACTTGGCTCTTGGCATGCCTGATCCTAAGGCTGGTCAATGATTTCTGTTTTGCCCTTTGGCATCCAAGATTGACTTGGCTCCTTGCCAGCTGCTTTTCAGGAACCGATTCCCTCCTCCTGCCTTGTGGGCGTTGGTGTTGGTTGATTTCATTTAAACTTAGAGGAATTAAATTACTTGCTTAGAGCCACAAAGCCCATGAGTGGCAGGCCTGGGATTCAGACCCAGGTGGAGAAAGAAACAGCACAAKAGGATTTAATGCTTTGAGRCAGAGYGGGCACAGAGGAGRAGGAACRATGTTGAAAAGGAAGGGAGGGCARAGGACTCGCACGTCACCCTTTTCAAGTCAGCCTGGGGCCGCCACTGAGTTGTGGGCATAAGCAGAAACAGTACTAGTACTTTAGAAAATGTTCTAGAATTGGAACATTTCAAAGGAAAGTTGTGTGCCTCAAAGGACTCCCATGAGTACACTGTTTTATTCCGGGACTATGACAATGACAATGACAATGACAATGACCCAATAATACTTTTGGAAGTGCCTCCAAAACCAGAAGCAAGTTCCTGTAAATATAATTAATGATAGCAAATAGTTGTCCTTTGAGGGATAATTTATGTTTATATAAAATGTCGTTTGGAACCAAGCGTGGTGAGTATGAATGAAGGGGACCATGAACTGAAAGGGGCTTGTTTAGGAAAGCCCTGGGCTGTAGAGTCCTCAGGAGGGCCAAGTGTATCATTTTAAAATTATATATCTATATCTATAGCCCTGTCTATATTTCTTGTCATAGAGTATATTATCAGTTGGTATTTGATGAAACAAATTAATGGATAAGTAGAAATTGTTTTTATGATGCCCATAAAGTAAATTCTTTTTTTTAAAAAAAAAAAAAAGTTCAAAACTACTTTAACTAGCAGAGTGTAGAATGTTATCAGAGAGAATCAGGTCCTTCAATGGCACTGGAATCTATTGCAAGGCCATGTAACTGGTTTGTGTAAAGCAGGATGTGTGTAATTTGCTCACATGCACACAGGTTCACATTGCACAAGTGCATACACAACATTGTCTCTTTATTTCACTCCCACATTTTCTGTCCATATATAAATATTTATGAGATTCTCATACAGGTAAAGAGAGAGAGAGTTAAATCTCCTTAGTCATGGGTAGCTGTTCAGGAAAGAGAGAAAAATGAAGGCTTATTAAAATCCAAAGGGGACAGAAGGAGATTAGATGCAGTGAGTGGTTAGACACAAGGTTTTGCCTGCAAATTACAAATGCTTCTCATCCCCATTACTCATACCAGACAGATGAATGACTCTTATTTTTTTATAGTAATCTTATCCATTAACAAACAAACAAATGTGTGTTTTTGAGGCWGAGTCTAGGACATCACACAGTCCCAGGTTTAGACTTGGATTCTCAGAAACACCTTATTGGAGAAATGTGTATCATTATATATTTCCCCTTTGAATTGTAGATTAAAAGATCTGAAAGGGACGTATCCTACTAGTGAGAGGAACTGGGACCAACAATATCTCATAGGAACATATCTTAGGGATATTGAAAGGAATAGAAAATGTGCTTTCCTGCATTGTTCTTAAAAATGATTTGGGGAAAAAACACACAAAATACAAGCATAAGTCTTCTTCTGCTCTTGTACATTAAATAATGATGAAAGATAGACTGTCATTATTATTGTCTTCTACGAGTTAATACACACACATATATATGTATATACATATAGATATATAGTATATAGATGTATATGTATGTATATAGATATATACATATCTATATACATGTATATAGATATGTATATACATGTGTATGTATATATATGCATACATGTGCCAACATTTTATAAGCATCATTAGTATCTTCTTCAAGAGTCAATCTTTTTCTAGTCTTAATTTCAGCGTATCCATAGTAAGAGAAGCAGGTAATAGTTGAGCCCTAAGGCCTGGGACACAAGGAAGAGAGGTTCTATTTGCAGCTTTCACCTATAATTAACTGTGTGGCCCTGAGCAAGTCATTCCTCTAAGCAAATTACTCCCTGAGCTTCAGTTCAATAAAATGAAGTGACATAAGTAGATGGTGGTTCATTCTCTGTCCCACGCCCATGGGCTGTATAAGCACAGTTTCAGCATGTGATGAGACCGAAGCATGAAGCCATGTGCTTCTACAGAAGCCCATGGTAGTCTCTGCTGAGGACTCTGGCCTTGGTGAGGGTACCTGTTGGACACAGTAGACTTCACTCTGCTGAATTCTACCTGGGGGATGCTTGAGTGAACATGGCTCAGGTTCAGAAGAGGGCATACATTCATTTCCTTCTTTACGTGAGGAGAGACAAATAAAACTTTGGTTAACTCACCCAACAAGGGGAAAGTAAGAACTTCATGCAATTATGTGGTTCCTGGAGGTCTTTCTAATTGAATTACCACAGACGCCTGTTGGGCATTCCTGGCCATGTCCCCTGTAATTCTATTAGTATTACCTCAGTGGATACTATAAATGCCATTAACATAAGGCCGATATTTGCTTTCAATACGATAACACAGATGATTCTCTCTAATTGTCTCTCTAATCCCTCCCCCTCACAGACTGGGAAATGGTTTGAAATTGCTCAAATCCAGTCATTTGTTACTGCTGATCAAAACTGCTTTGGAAACATGACAGGGCTACTGGGGAGAGTCAGGCCCTTCCACTCACCAATGCTATGGTTCTGTCTACAGTCCATGGGGGTGGTGAAATGACTCGATGGTACTAAAATCTCCATCACATAGACCACAAAAGAAAGGTAGATTAAAAACCTACCCCACTTCTTATGGTCCTGCTTGCAAATACAACATATTATGCAGCACAGCCCAGGGAATTTTCTACCCACAAGGCTTACAGTGTAGGCAATAGTTTGTTATTGTTATACTCAGTGCAGTAGGCTCACCCTGTAGCCCATGCAACCCAGCTCCTATCTTTGGTCAAGCCTTAGTTTTCCCTGAGTTATTCAATCTTGAGTATTTCTAAATCTAGTTTTCTTTCTTTTATTTTCTTTTGTTCTGTTTTTGAGGGTATTTCCGGATCTACTTTATGTTTTCGATTACCGGATAACTCATTCATTATTGCCTGTAGGCTGAGCAGGGTAGAAAACCTGATCTATTTTTTGCTAGCTCATTGCTTCCATGAGATATTCATAGGAAGGCATGGGTAAGGTAAGTTTTAAGTGTTCCTCAAATTTCATTTACTCATGTTCTCATACAACCACTATAAATAATCCAATGTTGAACATAAGGCCTGGACATTGGTCAGTGGTAGTAATAAAAGTTGAAACTTGGTTGTACAAAGGATATGAGTGATGTTATTAATAAGACTAGAGCTAATATGGGTTCATTTCCTTTCCACAAATCAATATATATATACACTGGCAATGCAGCATCGGGGGCAGAGTGAGATAGGTTAGATTGAGTTTGGGAGCAGAAAGCTTTTATAGTTGGTCTCTCTAGTATCAGCTTTATTTCTGCAAATCATTTCCTTTTCCATTCATCCACCACACAAAAATCCATGTACCTACATAGAAGTGGAAGTCCACCTATACTGAGAAGTGTGGGCTGTCAACCGAAGAGTCTAGGTCCCTTGTCTGTGCTGTAAATATCCAGTTTTACGGAGTTACAAATCAGAACAGTCTTAACTTTAGGARTTTGGTGAAGATTCTGAGGATTCGAGGATGGGAAGTAATGTGAGAAGGTGAGGTTTTCAGGAGACTCCGATTATATCTGYTYATGGCAGAGMGATTATTGGCATAATCGCTCCACCATGAACATGAACTCCAYGCTCAAATATTGTCTCCCATTATCTTCATTACCTGAACTGATTGATGCCACTTTAAAAACTATTTGAAAGAAATATGGCCTTTCACTATAGATCTTTTATTCTTCAATGWARGGTTAAAAGCATGRTATGTATTATGGAAACTGCAAGGAGAATGACATACTTAATTTCTATATCACAGCAGGTAAATTTGGAGTTTGTAAATAGGTCTGATCACTGAGCATGCACAGCTTACAATTCGAGGCTGAAAAATCTCCAAGGTTCGCTGTGTCCGGCTTATGTGTCTTGAGTGCACACAGGAGGTAAAAGCCTCTGGACTCACGTCTGCAAATTACCATTTGTTTCTTCAAGACATTAGTTTTGATGGGACTTTTTAGCACTGRGACTTGGGGATATATAAAGTMATGTTTTGTGAGTGAGAAGCCACCGGAAGCAGAATGCTTTCCTGAGCAGGAGAATGTTTTCTGGATCCTGATCAATGGACACTCCCAGAGCCTTAGGACATGTGAAGGGGTTGAAGTCCTTCTCTTGGCTGAGGAGGGAGAATGGTGAACTTCAGTGCATTTATTTAAGAAACTATACTAAAAACRACTAGCATTTATGGGCCAGACAATCATGTGGAGGGCAGAATTATTTCATTAAACTTTTACTAGAGCTCTCATGGAAGACACGATGGTTATCTATGCTGTCCACATGAGGTGCTTTGGAGCTGTTGAAATGACTCAGCCATGCTTACAGACTCAGTGGGGTTCAGTTCTGAAACTTGGCAATTTGACCCTAGAGTCTGTTCCTGTTAACTGTAGCTTCCCATCTATCTCTGTGCCTGGATCCAAGGGGGCATTCTGAGACCCTGAGGTTTGCTTCCCATTCTGTGAAATGGAGGTCCTCGAGGGAAGARGAGTTAACAGAAGAGTCCACCCTGCCTATAGCTCCTTCAAATGAGACTCCTCATGCTTTTCTTTACCAACTGCCACCAGGGGAGAAAGGAGAGGAGTGAACTAGAGCCTGCCAACCTTGGCAGATGGTATGTAGGCTGTTTTGGAGATGGGAAAAGGGAGATTTTTGCTGGCTGACAAAGAACAAGGGAGAGAGATGGGAGAGAACTGTGACACAAGCAGAAAGAGCTGCACTCGAAATATATGTGGAAGAGAAAAAGAATGAGGGACGGAGACTGTTCTAGGCGACAGATGGGTAAATAGACTTGAAAAGACATTTTCTAAATGTCACATCACTTCAGTCTAGTGAGGAAAAGTGCATGAGGAGAGACACAACCAGAAAGGAGAGGAACAAGATCCTTTCCATGGTGTTTTTTGCAGCTTGTCTGTAGAAAGGCTCGATGGCTGTTTCATGGGTGGATTAAGGACCCATACCCAGTTTCCRAAGGGAACCTGCACTGCTCATGCCAATTTGGAGGTAGCCTAGTAAGACACACCAGGGGATGGGAAGATTCTGAGGAAACTTCAGCTTTATCAATTCCTATCCATTGCCAACTGAGTTCCAAGAAGGGATAATAAGGCATGATGGGATTTCTGTTCAGTTGGATCTTATCTGTCTAACACCTGTTACCAAGCTCTAAGGACCAYTCCAAATCTCATCCGAGAGYGCAGTGGTGATATGATTAGTGTCCTACCTAGTATTCTCTTTTCTTTCCCCCTCACGAGCCTATCTTAAATTATTTATGCACATGACTTAATGTTAAGATGGTTTATTCATGAGTTTGCCTTAGGAGACRGGAGATAGACAACCTGCTTTTGTGAGGGTCTCTCTGGAGGGTGACAGCTGCACAATGTGTTACTCCATCAGGCTCTTTCAGGACAAAACATCTCAATGTAGAGAGGAGGCCCCTGTTTAAAATAATGATCAATGGTCCTTGGATCCCAAGTGGAGAAGCATTTATATTGAAGTGACTGCTGGAGGTAAAAGATCAGAATATTCTTTCACAGCAGACAGGCAGGTCTGAGTGCAGGAGGACCGATTAGTATCTCTGATTGTTTGGATCTGTAACTAACCTGAAGGCAACTTACCATCCTAGAGATAATTTGCCACTGTTGACTATGGTTCTTCTCTGAGAAGAAGATGTCAGCCATATGAATCATTCTGTCACCTCCTAATGACAGTGAAGGCACATGGGCTTGGCCAGAGGAAAGATTTTCTGGAATCAATGTTGGGACACTGGTTATTGACAGAGGTAGTGACCTGAAGGGTCTTTGTTGATAAACAGGTCTCACATTTCAGTTGACTAGCAAAACATTTTTGGTTCTATCATTTAAGCAAAAAAAAAAATCCAATTTTTACTTCTGCTTAGCTTCTTGCCTAATAATCATCCATGATTTCTTTGGATTTGAAGTTAAGTCTAGCTAGACCTATGGTTTCCTTTACAATCACAGAAACTTCAACTGTTATTTAGAAATACAAGAAGACATTTGAAATCTTTTGTCACAGTTTGGGAGATCATTTGTGTCTCTCCCTCACCTTCCMACATTTTGCCCTTCTTCATTTCTTCCAGAACTTTCTAGAGCTGCAGATTTCTCTATAGTTTCTGTGTACTTTGCCTTTGGTTGGCTTAATTGAAAATTTCAAACCAGCACAACCTAGAGGTGAGTACTCTGTAAAAGCGTGTGTGAAAGGAGTAACTTTTACTTTAAATCTATAGACTGTAATTTTGGCTTTTAAATAATAACTTTCAGGAAAGATAGGTGGGTTTATTTCTTGTAAACAATGAGTGAATTCTTAACCTAYACACAGTACTAAGTCGGGAACTCTCTGAGCAAACACAAATGGAAAATACATTGCAGGCTTTAAGCTTTCAAAGAGCTCATAGTGAGAGAGAGGAAGCCAACTTCAGAGAATAATAGACAGTACATGAGAGAAACAGACATCAAAGACCTTCATAGGGCAATCATTAGGGAACATACACTAATTTTCCACTGTGTGAAAATGCAGATATACACATGGCTTTATTTCCAAGCTTCTAGTCTTCGTACAAATATCACCTCATTGAGAAGCTGATTATAGTAAAATCTTACAGTCCTCTTTCATATGCCAGTCTTTCCTGCTGTATTGTTACCATAGACTCTATTACCTTCTAACAACAACAACGACAACAACAACAACAACAACAACAACAACAACAACAACGAAACCTATGTATTATCTGTTCTTTCTTTCTACTACCATCAAAATAAAAGCTTCAGTGAGGCAGGAATTTTATGTTCATCTGCTTTGTTCATATCTATTTTCCTAGCTCCTGGAACCTCAAAAGAACTCAGTATGTGTTTTGAACTAGGAATCGAACAATATAGAATGTATATAGAAATAGAGCTGAATAAGTCATGGCACTTGCTGTCAAGCACTCAGAAAATGATACTAACTAAAAAGACCATAATAACCACAAGATTCATAATTGTCATTAATCAAACACTTACAGGCCAATCATTGGGCTGCATTTGTCCCACCATCTAACTTAATTTTCACAATACCCCTCAGAGGAAGAAAGTATGAAATTGTTGACAAAGAGGACCCACATAACWTGGGAACAACCAGGACATGCTATTAATAAGAAAATGGAAAATATATATTTGGTCTCAAGTAACAGAATACTAGTATTTTGTTGTAACTACAACCTAAAATTCTTTTACTCCATGATCCACAGACTGGATYATTTTAATTATTTAACCAAAAATATATAAAAGTAACAAAATAATTCTGTTAATCCCTAAGTATCCATAACTCTGTTCCAATCAACAGTCATAAGTCCATGGCTAGCCCAGTACCCAGGGTCCACAGTCTTCGCCACTTATAATGATCAGTTCTGGGAAATACAAAATTGATCTTTCATGAGCAGAAAGAAGATAATGCCAGAAATAAGAGAGATTAGGGAGCTTCTGTGAGACTGAAGTCTCTTTTCCCTTTATGTAAAAGGATGCTTTGCGTTTCACATGAAGCCCAGAGGAATGGGAAGGCTCTATTCTCACTGTGTTTGACCCTGAGTTCAGCATGTGTAATGAAGTTTTATCCAAATGGAAAAAGCATGAGAACCCATTGTGGTAAGTGTGCCTGTTTAGTTTGAGAAAGAAGAATTTTATGCATGTTTCTTCAATGCCAGGGGTCATAGGGTGCAGAGAACAAGTTCACAATGGGAGAAAAAGTAGCCAAGACAAGATCATGTGTCTCTAGTTGCCCTTTAGGAGCTGATAGCTGACGGTGGGTCAACCAAGAGGATGTGCTATAAACATTTTCTATTAAAGTGTGGATTCAACACCCTAGAGTATGAAATTGTTGACAAAGAGGAACCACAGAACTTGGGTACAACCAGGGCATGCTGAGAAGGCTGATTTCCAAAAGGCTCAGGAATAACTGTTGGAACCTTTCTCTAGAGCCCCATCATTGGAAAGTCATGTCTATTTTCCATGCAGAAATTCCTCCTGAGAGGATTGAGAATGTAGTAGGTAACAAGGCCAGGTTACTGTGGTTTTTATCAAGGTGTCAGCAGGATGAACAGATTGTCAACCCAGTTTGGGATTTCATAGGCACAAGTTTCTGTACCTAATTGCTACCCATGAATCATTCTTGTCAGGTTGTTTTACTAAGCATATTTTGTGTTTAAGTACAGCAAAACCTTTTGGAAGTTTCGATGGTCATTATAATAAATTCTCTGATGAATGAAGGGCAATAATCATAGGTCCTCACCTACAGAAGTCTGTCCAGAAACACTGAAGCATCATGGTTCCTGGATAGGTTATGTCTAGCAGGACCTGACACTCCTTGCTGCCCATAATTTCCAGGGCCTTGCTCCCAGAAGAGCTGCCAGGTAAAGCCATTAACAGGGTAGGATTTCC
>BDUI01013873.1:28517-49700 GCA_002335545.1 Apodemus speciosus | reverse complement strand
GGATGAGCTCACTAGCAGACTTTGTTTTGAGATGGGACCAAGGACCAAATGCATGCTAGATAATAAACACTGTCCATGAACAACACCCTACAACTCTGTGTGAGCTCTTTCAAGTGAGCCATGTCCCTTAGGGGAGGACATTTAGCATTCCATTTTCAAAACGCATGTAGAGGAAGAGGGTGGGTTGAATATGCTTGGCCATGGGAATTAGCACTACTGGGAGGTGTGGCCTTGTTGGAGGAAGTGTGTCACTGGTAGGTGGGCTTTGAGGTCCTATGCTCAGGCTCCATCTAGTGYAGAAGAGACCCTCCTCCTGGGTTCSTGCAGAAGACAGTCTCCTTGCCTGCCTTTGGATCAAAATGTAGAACTCTCAGCTTCTCTAGCACTATGTCTGCCTGCTTCTTACCATGATGATAATGAACTGAACCTCTGAAACTGTAAGCCAGTCCCAACCAAATGTCCTTTATAAGAGCCGCCTTGAACATAGTGTCTCTTCACAGCAATGAAACCTAAATGAAGACAGTGGCGTTACTATTTTCTTACTGTTCTGACCTGTGAATGTGACCACAAGGATCTGGACTATGTGGTGTAACTTGTTTATAGCACTGGACAAATGGAAAAGCCAAATGTCCTGCAATGAGGCGATAGTAAATTGGTACAACCAGAAGTGGGATGCTGTAGAGCAGTGCTTCTCAACTTGTGGGTCATGACCCTTCAGGACTAAAGGACTTTCAGGGGTCACATATCAGACAGCCTGCATATCATTGTGATTCATAACTGGCAAAATTACAGTTATGAAGTTAGCACTGAAAATAACTTTACGGTTGAGGGTCACCACAACATGAGGAGCTATATTAAAGGGTCTCAGTATTAGGAAGGTTGAGAACTGCTGCAGCAGAGGAATTGATGAGCCAAAGGCAGGACCATATCCCCTGATACACCCATCCTGCCACCCCATTGATTCCATTGGTACAGATTTGAGTATTTTCTACACCTCAAAGACCGTTCTAGGAGACAGGGAGGGAGAAAGGTCAAATGCCGACATCCCTGAAAAATCCTTGTAAAACATGTCTTAGTTAGGGTTTCTATTCCTGCACAAACATCATGACCAAGAAGCAAGTTGGGGAGGAAAGGGTTTATTCAGCTTACACGTCCACACTGCTGTTCACCACTAAAGGAATTCAGGACTGGAACTCAAGCAGGTCAGGAAGCAGGAGCTGATGCAGAGGCCATGGAGGGATGTTTCTTATTGGCTTGCTTCCCCTGGATTGCTCAGCCTGCTCTCTTATAGAACCCAAGACCCAGGGATGGCACCACCCACAAGGAGCCCTCCCGCCTTGATCACCAACCRAGGAAATGCCCCATAGCTGGATCTCATGGAGGCACATCCCAACTGAAGCTCCTTTCTCTGTGATAACTCCAGCCTGTGTCAAGTTGACACACAAAACCAGCTGGTGCAACATGTGAATGAGTATACTTATGCAGACAAGCCCTTCAGATTGCACACAGAGGGGGATACCCAGGGACAGCAGAAAGCCAGTGTAGAAAGGCTTGTTGTAGTCAAGAAAGATCTTAGAAGCACAGCATAGCCTGAATGGAGGAGGAATGAGTAAAGCTGGATGAAACAGGTCCTGTGGTGCTGTATAGCTCACATGGCACGCAAATGTGGTCCGTGTGGTTGGCATTGTCMTTTACCACAGACTCCACGACTCACTGCCATGAACRTCCCATGTAGGTTAGGCAGACTGGATCACACAGGGAGACACCAACCTTGACATCTTCAACAACATGGGATCCTTATTTTAGATGTTGCTCATGGGAGGACAAATTAACAGGTAAGTGAGAGAGAAGGTGGAATTTGGGCACAGCCACAACCTGAAGCTGTAAAAATGAGATTCTAAGGTGAGCCAGCAGAGGGCATTATTGGACTTCGGATCAAGTCTGGGATGACGTAGAAAGCAATTTGATATTTGTCCAGATATTTGTCCTCTGAAATTAACAAATAGCCCTTTTACTAAGATGAGAAAAACTGAGAGATGGGTTGGAATGGTAGGAACAAAGACTGTCTCACATGCGTCAACGCCGTCAGGTCTCTGCCTATGTGCATTTACTAGCATCAAAGTGTCTCAGGGCAGGATGCTGACAGGGAAGCAGGCTGACCAGTTCTCAGTGGGAACAAGGAATAGATGCAATCAGAGCTGAGGGGTAAGGGTGGGGATCTTCAGGGATGCCTGTATGCTTAGAAATTGGCCAAGAGTCTACAGCCAGACTACCCTGAACCATGTCTGACCTTAGAAGATAAGCAGAGTCAGGCCTTGGATGGGAGAAAGTAGGAAGAGGAAGTCACACAAATGTAGGAGAGAGCAGCCCCTGAGGAGGACCCACCCAACACAGAACAGGGCTGAATGGGGGAAGACGGTATAGGGTGAGCACAGGTCAGTGAGGGAAATCACAGAGCCTTCAACCTGGACAAGACTGAGATCAGTAGCCAGGAGGGGCGGGCATATTGACTGTTTCCGGGTCAGGGAGGGTCAGTTTATGAAGGTAAGTGTTGGGATTTTTTTTCTAGGAAGCAGAAGAATAAGGTGGAAGCATAGCTTGCCAAGAGTCTGAGCCTCAAGACAAGGAACTTCGCTGCATGTTGGCATTCGGGAGGGTCTAGAGCCACAGAGGCCACAATCAGGCTGGACATGAGGTGTTGGGGGACTGTTTCAGAGTCTAGTTGCTGGGGAAGTCCACACGGTGGAGAAGGGTAGACAGCAAAGATTAGTAATGGAGCTTAAAAAAAAGTCCCATGGGTGTCCACTGTGATGGAGGAGAGGGTTAGGGCTCATCTGAGGTAGCGCTGTCAAATACAAATGGAAAGCTAAGGAGAAGGTTGGGGTGCTGGATAAAAAGTGAGTAAGAGGAGGTATTAGGAGAGGATGGATAGGGTTTAACAGACAAACCTGATCCTCACTGAAGGCTGTTCAGAGTTATTACAGCACCCAAGGAAGACTAGATGTTGAATATATCCAGGTGGGGTTAGCAATCGATCTAAATTTAACAAGGAAATGCACCAGTGTGCCTAAGACAGGAGCACAACTGTAATTTGAACCAGCAAAGACTCTGTCAGAAGTTCCCTTCAAAGAGAAGAGGAACATGGAACCCCTGGCATGGAGTGCGCAGTGATGCCTGAGATGGGTCTCCTTTAATGCACTCTTGACTTCTCTTGCATTCAGGAGGAACACACAGCAGTGGCTACCTGGACATATGAGTGTTTGGCTAGGTAAACAAGACATCCCAATTTCAGGGACTGTTGCGAAGGTCAGGGTGTTTAGCAGGGAGCAAGAAGCTAGGGAAGTGTAGAACCTGGTCAGCCATGGGTGCTTATTCATAACCCTCCGATGGGCCCCCGACCCGTAGCCAAGTGCCTGACTCAGGTATCACTAGATGAGCTGAGGAGGGCCTAGATCAAGGGTAGACTGTCCTATGAGGAGACATGGGTTAGTAATGGGGATACCCTAAAAGGCAATAATGGGGCAGAGATAGAGTGGGAAAGCCTCTAAAGAGTCAGGCACCACCACATTTTGAGAAGCTCCTTGGGCAACAGAACTTTAGAAATCATGAGAGTAAATGACCTGTTTCTTTCGTTTTACAGCCTGTGCTCAAGTGTTTCCCAAGTCTCACGTCCAGCAGTTCTGGTCATAGGTGTGCGTATTCACAGAGAGTGTACTCAGAGACAGGGGAGGTTCTCCTCATCCTCCCTGGTATGGTGCTTGTAGCTCACAGCACATAGCATGATGGTAAGGCCCTTTCTGAGTCTTGGCCAGTCACAGGTCAGTATCTGTTCTGAGTAGGACACTATAGAGTAGGATTTGAATTCAAACATCTGGATCTAGGTTCTGTGCGTCCAATCATGATGCCTTGTTTCCTGTTATCACACACTAACCACACACTCCTCCATAATGAACTTCCATCACTCCGCACCCTCTGTGTTTGTACTCCAAATTATCCTCCTCCTCCTCCTCTTCTTCCTCCTAGATGGGGTCTCTCTGTGTAGCCCTGGCTGTCCTGGAACTTGCTCTGTAGACCAGGCTGGCCTCGAACTCAGAAATCCACCTGCCTCTGCCTCCCAAGTGCTGGGATTAAAGGTGTGCATCATTACCACTGGCCTATACTTACTTCTGAAGGAGTCTTCACTTCTTCTGAATTGTTGGGTTTCTTTTTTAACAGATCATTACATCCTATTCTGCCTTTTATTGTTGTTGCTAATACTCTGCTAATATCTTAAATGACTATTTCTGTGACTTTTAATAGAAACTTAATTTAAATTGTGTTCAAGCTGTCTTTTAAAACTTAATCACTCAAGTTACAAAGACTGTGAATATCTATCATTCTCCCTACCCCCACCCTGCCTCACTCTGTCCTCAAGGCAATTTTGCTGGGTCATGTGGCTTCTTTCTAGATCCTCTGGTGTGTTCTCCACATGCATCCTAAATCTTTGTTTCCATTTTAGGAGAGGCTGGAACACTCCTTATTCTAACCAGAGCTTTTGAAAAACTACTTAATGGGTCTCAAGACCTCCATCCATCCCATTAAACTACCACTCTGGGGGTCTTGGATGAGGATGATCATCTGGGGCTGCCACTGAGTGCATTTCATGGGCTACACAAAGAATTATATGTCTTGGAAACAAGACTCATGCAGGGAAATAAAAGCCAATGGGAAACTGGAGTGACAGGTGAAGGGGGGGGGTCACAGATGCTGACTGTGAAAGTGGCTACCATCCAAGAGTAGAGGTGACAGTCAGAGATCAAGGGGGCTGTAGATGCTGAGAACAGAGAAAGTGCCAGCTGTGTGTGTGCCTGTGTGTGCATGTGTGTGTGCCTGTGTGTGCATGTGTGTGTGCCTGTGTGTGCATGTGTGTGTGCCTGTGTGTGCATGTGTGTGTATGTGTNTGTGTGTGCCTGTGTGTGCATGTGTGTGTGCCTGTGTGTGCATGTGTGTGTGCCTGTGTGTGCATGTGTGTGTGCCTGTGTGTGCATGTGTGTGTATGTGTGTGCCTGTGTGTGCATGTGTGTGTGCATGTGTGTGCATGTGTGTGCATGTGTATGTGTGTGATAAAAATGGCAAACTATTAGAACAGACAAACAGCTCCCATAAAGGGGAATGGGAGGAACCCCAGAGGTGGAGCACACCCTGGAGCTCTGGATCAGACTTTGTATGGGCTCCTTGGGCCCTCTTCCTTCTGGCCTCCCTTTGTCCCTCATTGTTCATGCCCTGTGGCTAATAGCAACTTGTAATATTTGTAACCTGTAAAGCTCACAATGTCCTGAGGAGTTTGTGTATGAGGAAACAATCCACAAAGCAAGAAGAAGCTCCTCTTCAAGAGGCAAGTCTGTTTTCCACAGCAGCCTGCTTTCCCTTGACCGTCCTTCATGCCCCTCTCAGAGATCAGCACTGACTGAGGTCAGGGATGGAGGCAATGACTTCTGGATACTTACTGATGAGATAGATGGGGGAGGACTCTAAGGGCAGGTCTCTGGGGATGATCCAGAGGGATATGGTGGAGCTCAGTTACCTGTGTAGATCTGGAGTACAGGACAGCCATCTGATAGCAGTGCATTCAAGTGGTTGGGGTAATATTCATGACATAAAGAATGAAACCATAAGAATAACCATAATCCCTAGTAAGACTATGACTGACAATTACTGGGGAAGATGTGCTCTTATTAGAGAATGGGCAATAAAACCATGTAAACCCCCTCTGCAGGCAGCAAGGCTGATGGTTCCTTTGCTACTTTTGTCTGTGCAAGGTATGCACCTTGGAGAAGGCCACTGGTTTGATTCAAGACCTTAAGCCTCCCACCAGCCAATTTAAGTTCAGAGGTCAGCCACTGCGCATCTCGGATCTCACGGGAAACATTGAGAGACAAGGTTGGTGAAGAGAGCTCTCCCAATGCCATAAATAATGTGTCTTATTCAGCAAGGTGAAGTGTGTTGTGCAACAGACTACACCGTACACCAGAGCCCCGTAGTATAGAGGGAATGCTTACACATTTCCCAGCAGAGATCAGTGAGTGGGTGTGTCATTAGTCACTCTTTCCCAACACCAGGCACTTCTTTGATAGACGTGGGCACCAGAGGCCGTGCCTGGGTGAAAAGTCAGGGTTCAATTCTCGTGGGGGTGGGGAGTCAGAGGTTATTCTCTAAGTTATAGTCCAAGAGGGAACTATAATTCCCCTGGGTTTGTCTCATAGAGATACACATGCACAGAGATCCCATGGATACAAGACTGGTATTCAGGACAAATGTACCCTGTGAGTTTGATGACTGGGAACTTAATCTCACTCACCTGGGGGACATGGGCAGAGAGCACAGCATGTCATCCTACAGCTATAAGAGGTTAGTTTACAAAAGTACAGTAGCTGGAAAAAATATTGTTAGAATTCACCTCCATGCTCAGGACAATTATGGTTTTGTTTCAATTCAGATAGCTAGCAGACCTGTTGAACATGGGTGTAAGCTTTCTCCCAAGTAATGGTGGAGACATATTCTTGGAAAAATCCATTTGTGTTCTGTATTCATTCTTCTAATCTTGAATTTTATTTCACTAAAATAGTTTAGCCTTTTCCCTCCTCCTTAAACAAACAACCCCACCAACTAACTCTATGTTCTGCTCCAGAGATGAAGGCATTTTCTAACAATCTCTCTCACTCACTCTCTTTTATTTTACTTTTATATTGTGTACATTGGTGGTGTGACTGCATATATGTATGTGTGAAGGTGTCAGATTCTCTGGAACAGGAGTTACACACAGTTGTGAGCTGCCATGTGGGTGCTGGGAATTGAACCCAGGTCCTCTGGAAGAGCAGCCAGTGCTCTTAACTGCCAAGTCATCTCTCCAGGCCATGAATCTCTCTCTTTTCTTAAGTGGCTCATTCTATTTTCCATGCGATCACTTGGCCCGAACTGATTCTATTATGAGGTTAAAGCTGTTGGGGACACTTGGCATTCCATTTCTCTAGGCCATGTCTGAGGTAGCCACCAGGGAAATGGTCTTCTCCAATACAGTGGTGTGAGCATAGTCAGGGTAAAAGTGATAGACCCACAACCTAGAAATACCCCACTGGAGTGTAAGAGTAGTAGGTATCACTCCAAGGCAAGCAAAAGTCTGGGTGTTCCTAAGCCTATGAGGTGAGATTAATCCTAGAAGGCTTATGGATTTACTGGGTTTTGCTCAATCTAGCCAAAAAGGTAAATTACTTGTGAGAGGTGAGCTGGCCTTCCAGGTTGTTCCAGGAGTCATGCCAGCTGCCTTGAAGGCTGTTAGGCTGGATGGAATGGCAGGGCCTGGTAGACTCAGGAAGGGGCTCTCCCTGAGGACTTTAATCAGGATCAGATCTCTAGAACAGACTGGGAGAGACCTCAGTACTCTTCCCTCAGGGACTCTTTCCAAACTCAGAGGATTTAGAACCAGGCCAGAGAGAGCAGGGCATGGATACTAGCTGGGTAGTCTTGGGGTCATGCATCGGGTCTCTCAAAAGGAAATGCTTGTCATAGAAAAGACTCAATGGCTCTGGGGTACTGCTTCATGGCACCCAAACTACTGTCAGTAACTTTGTCTAGGGGGCCAGGGCCTCCTGCATCAGTTTAGTGAGTCTGCTTCTTGTCTCTGCCTTCCAAGAAGACTAGGGATGCTGGAAACAGGGGATGYTAGGGGCCCTACAGATTCCTTGAGCAACTGCTGCAGTTCCACTGTTCTGCTGTCAGTCCACATGCTTCTTGTTATTCTGAATCTGGGAATGATTTGCTTTTTCTTTCTGTTTGTCAAGGAAAGGCTTTAACCTACTGTGTAAAAGTACACACACACACACACACACACACACACACACAGTTTGGTAAGATATGCCTTCCAATCTTCCTCTGGAAGTCTGGTGGAGAGAATAAGTTAGAGGGGGTTGGTTGGATTTCCTCAGAATTCAATCTACTTTACTCTTTCTAATAGCATTTCCATCTGTGGAGATGGTATGGTTGGACCTTTCCCAGAGAGACCTTATGCTAGTTACTTTTCTGTTGCTGTGATACAATGCCATGAGCAGGCAAAACTTATAGATGGAAGAATTTATTTGGGCTTATGGTTCTTAAGGATAAGCGTCCATCATGGGTGGGGGATGGGGACAGGGCAGTGACAGGCACAGGAAGCTGAAAGGTCACAACCTCAAGTGCAAGCGTGAAGTCAAGAGGGCAAACAGGAAGAAGGGGAGAAAGCCTGTCCCCAGCGATGCACTTCCTCAAGCAAGGCTGCACCAGCTAAACCTCCAAGCAGCACCACCTACTCGGGACCAAATGTTCAAATACCTGAGACTATGGGGGACATTCTCATTTAAATGGCTACATCTTATATCCCCTCATAGAAAAAGTAGTTTGAATGAGAACATCCATTTGAAATTGCTTATATTTTCTCTCTGAGACCAGAGAGGCATTTAGGGACTCTTAGGCTTCCTTCCTTCCTTCCTTCCTTCCTTCCTTCCTTCCTTCCTTCCTTCCTTCTGTCTCTCTGTCTCCCCCTCTCTCTGTCTCTCTTGTCTGTCTGTCTGTCTGTCTGTCTGTCTGTCTGTCTCTTTCTTTGAGACAAGGTCTTTCTATGTGGCCTTGGCTAGCTCAGAACTGTTTAGATCAGGCTGGCCTCAGACATACTGAGAGACATTCCTGACTCTGCCTCCCACATGTTAGGATTAAAGGAGTGCCCCACTATGTCCATCTGTTTGCTCCCYTTTTGCCCCATGGCTTTTTGTAATTTGTTTCTAGCGTTGCTGTTCCTAGATCTTTGTTTTTATAGTTTGTACAGCAGAGGCTTGTTTAGCTTTGCCAAGCTCTTGGCTTTGAATGAGTGCAAATGGCAAAAAGAAGTGTTGGAAACAACAAAACATTCTCAAATCTACATTTACAACCTTCCCCACAAAGCAAGGAAGAAACACCTGTAAAACCATTGTACTAGAGCTATTGATTGAGTGGCTGCCATGTATCAAGTCCTCTTTCTGTTTCATCTGTGGACGAATATTTCATTATCTGCTTTTACTATGAACATCTTTATGTCGTGAGATGAACAATGGCAGCTTCTGTTGGAGGTAATTTATCCTTTAACTGACTTTAAGGGCACTATGACTTTATTCTTGTGCTGATCTGTTGTCCTCCTTTTTTCTTGTTAGGATGAGGGGGTCATCCTGACCCAGGACAGGGGCTCTGAGTGACATTTTGAGACAAATGTGAGTGGGTCTGAAATGGGAGGACCATATTCTGCCTCTAGAACCAGTTTCCCAGTAGATTAAACAGCACATGACAATTCACCATAGTGTCTACATCCAAATGACACTTGCTTCTCTATAAATGGAGCTCAGTGATTTACACTGTGCAGGGAACTTGCTTTTGAGTCCAGATCCAGCTAGCTGGACACAAAGCATCTTCTTCCCTATGACTTGCCTAGAGTATCCCAGTGACTCTTATCTGCTGGGACATTATTGGAAACAACTGACAAGAGACAGAAAGCACTTTCTTCTCTTCTCGAGTGCTTCGGGAGACAACACTTAACCTTAAGCAGGTCACCCTCTGAGCTCTTCAAACTGTCTAAGGATTTATGATGCATGGTGATCGCACCTATGTCCAATCTGGAAGAATTTGACAGAGGTAGAGATTTTACCAGCATCTAACCTGAGATCATCCCTGCCTAGTCTTCAGATGAGCAACTGTTTAAAAACCTGTGTCCACAATCTATTTGCGTGTGTCTGCAAATGAAGGCAGACGATCTGAGAAAACTCAGTAATTCTCTTGCTCTCAAAGAGAATGAGTTGTAGGAAAAGCTTGTTTTCCCCATGCAGAGGGGATGTCCTAGTACCTCAGGAGGGAGGTTACAGTCTGGTTGGGCCCTGTCTTAACTGGGTTTACTATTCCTATGATGAAACATCATAGCCAAAAGCAAGTTGGGGAGGAAAGGGTTTATTTGGTGTACTGGCTGGTTTTGCATGTCAACTTGATACAAGGTATCATTAGAGAGTCATCAGAGAGAAAGAAGCCTCAGTTGAGGAAATGTCTTCATAAGATCCAGCGAGTAGGCATTTTCTCAATGGGTGATCAATTGGGGAAGTCCCAGCCTATTGTGGGTGGTGCCATCCCTGGCCTAGTATCCTGGGTTCGATAAGAAAGCAAGCCATAGAGAGCAAGCCAGTAAGCAGCACTCCTCCACAGCCTCTGCATCAGCTCCTGCCACCAGGTTCCTGCCTTGCTTGATTTTTCTGTCCAGACTTTCTGATAAACAGCAATGTAGAAATATAAGCTGAATAAATCCTTTCCTGCTTTTTTGGTCATGGTATTTTGTTGCAGCAATAGACTAAGACATTTGGTTTATTGCTTCCACATCCATAGTCTATCATTGAAAGAAGTCAGGACAGGAACTCAAAAAGATCAGAAGCTTGTAGGCAGAAACTGATGCAAGGCTGTAGAGGGGTTCTACTTACTGGCTTGCTCATCCTGCTTTCTTATAGAACCCAGGACCACCAGATACAGCCTACAGCAGGGAACAGCTAGTAGCATCTAGTCTGTCCTAGGGAAGCATGGGGTCCAGGAGTAAAATTTCTATTCGTACCCATGAATGAATCAGCCCCCAGAATCTCCCAATTCTCTTTCCTTTCTGCCCATTCAGTCTCTGTCTACAGTTCCCTGGTCCCTGGTCCCCATAGTTCCTCTTAAAGCCCAGCTATCTGTGGTAGCACCACCTGCTGATAAAATGAAAATGATAAAAGCTATTTGATATCTTGAAGAATGGGTTTTATGAAGTAACAGAACCTGATTCAAACTAATATATTAGTTGTTAGCCTGGAGAAGGACTAAAACAAATACCTCTGGCCCCTGAAGTGTTTATTTAGGAAAAATAAATGCCTATATTCTCAAGGGCCATCAGACACAAGATGTCCCCAGTGACTCTAAGAATGCTGAGTTACTATAATAATGTCATCCCTAAGTCTCAATTCTTTTGGTCAAGTTGAAAAGGAGTAAGGCTGGTGAGGCACATGATGGCTGAGGTGAAAAAGGAGCATGGAGAAGAACAGAGACTGATAATGAGGAATGGCCCAAGACAAAGGGCTGCAGAAAGGATAGTTGGAGTCTGGATGATGCAATGATGCACTAGAAGACAACTGATGAAGGAGTGCATCCTTCATGGACCTCCCTCTGGCTTCCGTAAAGAAAGTTGCCTGAGCATCATGTAGACAAAGAGATGGACTAGATACTTTAGAGCCGAGATCAGAGTTTTCCCATCTGGGAAGTATGGACATTTATAACCCCACCATGGTTTCCTGCTATTACAGGCAGGAAATATCTGGTTAGATGTATAAAGTGCTTTGATATCCAAAGGATTAGGTCCCCTACTTCTCCTTGTACCCCTCCCCCCAAAAWTAAAGAGGATTATGACTGGAGGAGTCAGCCATGGTAATTGTATCCAGTGGGTTCCTCTGCTCCACAAGGTTATATGGACTACCAGAGGATCAATTACAGTTATCTCTGAGTCATTAATCTTGATCTTYAGTCAAGTGGGGAGAGCTTTACATCCTGGACTAGTCCCCACAAATAGTAGGGGTGTCCTTGGGTGAAGGGTGGCTGTTGGTACAACCAAATTCATTCTGTGGGATGGACAAAGAATTGTATTTCCTGGAGGAAAAAACAGGCTCACACAAAGAAAATGAAAGCCATGGGCAAATGACAAGTGAAGAGAGGAGACAGAGGCATCACCAGCCACAGGAGGAGGAAAACCTATAAAAATGGCAGTTTGTAGAACAGTGAAAGTAAAGTCTTAGAAAGTAATAAGTAAGTAAAGTATCAGTCATTGTTCTATTGCTGTGATGAAACACCATGAACAAGGCAATTCCTATAAAAGAAAGCATTTAGTTGGGGTTTAGCTTAGAGTTCTTAAGCCATTATCATCATGGGCGGGGAGCTTGGCAGTAGGAGGGAGTGGTGCTTGAGAAATATCTAAGAGCTACACTCTGACCTGCAAGCAGAGGGGGCGGGTGTAGACAGACACAGAGACACAGAGAGTCTAGCATCTAGGGGAGGGAGAGAGAGAAAGGGGTGGGGAACTGGGACTGGCATTGTGTTTTGAAACCTCAAAGCCCACTCCCAGGGACACTCTTCCTCCAACAAGGCCACACACCTTCTAATCCTTCCAATTTTTTTCAAATAGTGCTACTATCTAGTGAGTGAGAATTCAAATCTATGAGCCTATGGGAGTCATTCTTATTCAAACCATCACAGATGAATAGCTCTCATCAAGTTGGGATAGACAGGCCTAGGAGGAAGAGTAAACACTGGTCAGGCTTCTTCTGAGACCCTCTCCCTCCAGTTTTCCTCTCCTCCCTCACTGGTCCCAATGATCAGCCATTAGTAATTTGTAAAGATTGCAATGTCCTTGGAAGGAGGAAGGTGAAACAAGCAGGGAGGAGAGAGGAACCCTGCTTTAAGGGGCAGCCCCTGTTTTACAGACTAGTCCAGGTTCCCTTGACCCTCCTAAAGCACCACCAGACAAGACATCCAGAACACTGCTCCAGGTGGTATCATTTCTTGCTCTGAAACTTGGCTGCCTACAGAAGTCAGTGAATCAATCAGGAGTGTCTTTGACCAGGCTCCACCTCACCTTTCTAGTTTCCAGTTCACAGTAATAGTTCAGTGTATAGGTGAATTCATAAAGACAGAGTAGGATAGATGTTCCCAGGGAGCCCGAGAAGTTAGCTCTTGATAGGTATGGTGTTCCTGGTGGCAGTGCTGAAGCAACTTGGAAATAGCAGGGATGGTCACACATGGCCACGGAAACTGATAACAGAATTGTACACTTAAAGATGTTTGGCCAGGCATGGTAGTAACTTCTCCAGGAGCTAGGTGTGTGACTTTTTTGGGGGAGAGTTGAGGAAACATCTATTCACCCCAGATAGAGGCCTGATGATATACTAAAGAAACAATTCAGGGCTAGAGAGATGGCTTGGCAGTTAAGAGCACTGACTGCTCTTCCAGAGGTCCTGAGTTCAAATCCCAGCAACCACATGGTGACTCACAACCATCTGAGAATGAGAGCTGATGGCCTCTTCTGGAGTGTCTGAAGACAGCTACAGTGTACTCACATACAATAAATAAATAAATCTTAAAAAGTGAAACAGTTCCACCCAAGTCTAGGTTATTGAACTAATGAGCTATTGGGGTGTGACAGTTTGTATATGCTCAGCCTCAGGGAGTGGCACTATTAGAAGGTATGGCCCTGTTGGAGTAGGTGTGTCACTGTGGGTGTGGGCTTTAAGACTATCATCCTAGCTGCTTGGAAGCAAGTCTTTCACTTGCAGCCTTCAGATGAAGATGTAGAACTCTCAGCTTCTCCTGCACCTACTGCCATGTTCCCTCTTTGATGATGATGGACTGAGTCCCTGAACCTGTAAGTCATCCCCGAATAAATGTTGTCCTTATAAGACTTGCCTTGGTCATGGAATCTGCTCACAGCAGTAAAACCCTAAGTAAAAATCTAGGGACACAGGTGAGGCATTACTTTCAGGACCATGGATTACTCGAAGCTGCATCACCAAGAAGCCAACGCTAACATGGGTGACAACACATAGAAGCTGCAGGCTGGATCCTTGCCTGAGTTGCAGGAAATTTGGCTGCTTGCAGAGTCTTTCTCCCAGAGATTGCTACTGCGCTCATACAACCATGGGGGTGGGGCCTCTTGCACTTGTAAGTTTCACATCCTGACATTTGTTTACTTCCTCACTCCCACAAGTTTCATTTACTTATAGGATATTTTTTGTTTGTTTGTTTGACAGAGTTTTTCTATGTAGCTTTGACTGTTCTGGAACTCACTATGCAGGCCAGGCTGGCCTTGAACTCACAGAGCTCTGCCTGCCTCTGCCCCCTGAATGCTAGAATTAAGACATGGCTACTTACTGAATCTTAAGGAGGAAAACGTTTAATTCTGAGAAAATAGCTACATAATCATTGAGACAGGAGGATTGCTGGAGGTTGAAAGCTTGAGACATAGTGAGACCTAAGGGGATAAAAATGGTTTTAAGCACTTCATTTTGTTACATATATTTCAACACACACAAAAAAAGGTTCCAAAAAGTCTACTTTATTCCAGTCACATTCATATAAATTGTTTCTTCATCTCTGACTACCCTCTCCTATTTATCTTCTTTTCAGTTTTATGGCAAAAATTTTTTTCTTATATTGTTGACAATTATTTCTCAARCTTAGCAAGACTCTTTGCTTCTGAACAATCAATGAAATATTAGACTTTAAATCTTCAAATGCCTTGGGTGGCTTTTATGGCCTTCTTGTCACATTTATAGAAATATATTTTGTCTTCCTTCCCGCTAAGTACACACCTTCTGAAAGCACATAGAAATAGGCAGACGTGTCAATTTCACAGCTCCTGATTTTTTTAATCAGATGGTCTCTCATGAAAAGGAATATTTCTCAGGGGTCGTGTAACTGCTCAGTCCGCCATGTCATAGTGTACCCAGTGGCCTTATCAGCTCCTTTTGAAAATAGACTGTGTACAAAGCCAAATTATAGCCTGAAAAATGAACATTCTTCTTTTTAAAAATGGAGACACTGGTATCTACATATCTAGTTGAATTTCAAGGGAAAATAACTTAGCAGCTTCTCTGTTTGTTCTTACTTTTTGAGACAGGCAGGGTCTTGTGTCTCTCATGCTGGCCTTTCACTCACTGTGCACTGAAAGTTAACCTTGAATATCTGATCCTCCTGCCTCTACTACTTGAATGTTGTGATTACAGTCATCCACTAATCATACTGTGCTGGAGATCCAGCTCAGAGTTTCAGGCATGCTAAGCAAGCTTGCTACTAACTAAGGCACCTCCCTAGCTCCCTAATCTGTTGTAAATGGTGCTAAGTTTATTGTAGAATGGATACATCATCACCCAGGTCTCTGCATTTAAAGGGCTCATACCCCCAAATTCAAAATTCTAGCAGGTCTTATTAAAAAATTCTCTCCAAGGGAGGAATAGGAGACATTCTAGAAATATGGACATTACAAAGAAACTTCTGTTCCCTTGCTTACTCTCTGACTCAGTGTCTGGTATTGGCATTTTTCTGAAGCCTAGATACAAAGAGAATAACTTAGCAGTTAATCTATTTAATTCTTATCTTTTGAGACAAGGTCTTCTGTATTACATGCTGGTCCTGAACTTGTTATGTGCGCTGGGCTATTAGAACCATTGAAGCTCTTGCAGAGAAAAGCAGTGGAAGAATTTTCCATTTAAGAGCTGGAGAAAGCACCTGGAAACCCAGCCTTGGTTATTGTTGGTAAGTACAAGGCTGGGAGAGAACAGAAAGGCCCTGAGCCCAGCTGCCTACGATTCTTAGGGTGAAACATGATAATTATGTAGTCTCCTAGAACCGTGTATGGTGACAGACCCTTTTTTGATGTGATTCTTTGTGTTTTCTAACCACTCTCCTATGGAAAATACACACGCATGCACATGCACACACACACTCACACCCGGGAAGATAGTGAGGAAGTGGGAGGTGACAGAGTCATTGGTGTGACCTAAGACCTTTCAACACTAGCAGTTAAAATCTGGTAGAGGCACAGCAAAGAAGAATCTCATGTTTAGATCAACAAAAGATGCGCAAATGTTAAAAAAAGTTTAATGTTCCTCTCAAAGGAATAACTAAGGTTCAAAACCAACCACAGATGTACTAAAGGAAGAGGAGGGGTGAAAACACTCACAGGATGCATACAGCCATGGCATAATAACAAAACTGATATTTATTAAAGCAACAGGACAGACCCAGCCTTTGTACACAGATGACAGTAGCCAAATGTATAGAGCAAAACACAAAGCCAAGGGGAACTTTGTGAGATTACTGTTATAACCATGCCCTTGTAGATTATTGTTATAACCAGGCCCTTGCAGATTACTATTACAACTGTGCCCCTGCAGATTACTGTTATAACCCTGCCCTTGTAGATTTTTGTTATAACCGTGCTCTTGTTGATATTTTAATTAGCGCATTCAGCAGAGAGATAAAAAGAATATAAAGGAATAAAAACATGTTTGATAAATATGATGTGATTTGTACTTAAAGAACCTTCCATCTATTGAATAAGCGAGAAACAGTTCTTTCCAAAGGCCCAAGAACTCCCATAAAAAGTGACTTTTAGAAAGTGGGATAAGTTCACAATCATAATCCAAAAATTTTCAATAAATAATCAAATAAAATTAAACATAAAAGATCTTAAGTGACCTAAATCCTACCTCCTTGGAAATGAAAAGGCAGCTGTTACTAACCTTCAGATAAAAGGGAAAATCAAAAGAAACATGACCAGTTTTCAAGGAGGAAAACAAAAGAAATGTCAGCCCGGAGCAGACTTTACAGCTGGAAGGGCCTTACTGCCAAATAGACCCCAAACTGTTCAAGGATGTTCTTTAATATTTTTTTTGAAAAAGAGGAACAAAAACATCAAGAAGAGTGATAAAACAAAATCAGAAGTAATAAAGCAGCACAAAGAGATAGGAACCCTGAGCGGATCCAAACCCTGCTTCCCTGCAAGGACCGACGAAAAAGATCATCTCTCAAGGTTCTAATTAAGATGAACAAGAGTGATAAAGGGACTTACAGCAAAGCCGAGTAAGATTAGGATGGTGGAAGGAGAGAGCTCAGATACAGGTCCGACCCAAAGAGCCTCCGAGTGTAGCAAGCAGCTCTGGTGACAACTTCTAATACTTAGGAGGATAACTTGCTAGAAGGAAAGTCAGGAACACATTATCAAAGGGAAGCTGGGGACACTGATAAGAGACCTACCACTTTAAAAACAGCCAACGATGTTTAAAAGACATTAGCAATATTTAGATAAGGACTGTATGGAAAATGATATTTTAGGGTTGCTAATAATTCTCTTCATTTTTTGATGTGACAAGCTAAAACTTTCATACTAAAGTACTTAGGGATGAAATATAATGTTGTTATGTACCACAAGTTCACTCCATGTATGTTACTTTCATTATAAAATCACAGTAATCAGAACAATATGGTACTGGTGCAAAGATGGGCATAGAATTTAATAGAACAGACTACAGAGCCAAGACCCAAATCCACACACACACACAGACAACAGAATTTTGACAAAGGCATATAAGACACTTTTCACTGAATGATGATTACATTTATTTATGCAAATAGTGAACCTGTATCTCTGCCTCCATTCATTACAACTCAATTCTATAAACCTTATAGAAGAAAATAAAAGAGAAAATCTTTACGATCTTAGGGTAGGCTAAGATTTATTAGATACAACACTAAAATCCATAAAAGAATGAATTCTTTCATTGATTTTTATCAATAGGCATTCATTTATATTTGTATAACGAACCATTCTGTGAAGAAATAAATAGGCCAAAACTCTCAATACMCAGGTTATGACATCCTAAGAAGAATGGTGTTGAATTTACTGTCTTTGCTGTTCCCACCTCGCCTTTCATCATCTGATTCTATTATAATCATCTCACAAACAAGGCCTCTGTAGATGTCAGCCACAGAAAAGGACTTTAGCCAATGTAAGAAAAAATAAATAAAATGTATTCAGGAAAGAGGTGGGCATCTACTGGGTGTGAAAAGCTGCAGCAATGCTCTTGTCAGGACTCTCCATGATACTTCCAGAGTCTGGTGAGTTGCTTCAGGAAGCCAAAGCTGGGATGACATAATTCTAGAACTTGCCCCGCTTTCTAGCACCTTGCACTTTGAGTAGGTAAGTCTTACACTTGCTTTTGTTAACTCAAGCTCTGCCATCCATCCAGGGCCATTCACTTAGTATGTATAGGGGAGATGAAGTCTTCCAAAAGGCACCCGCGTCTGTCACAAGGGAAGGCAAGGTGATAGATACTGGGCAGGAACCACCTTGGTGCCTCTCTTGTGCTTGGAGTTTCTCCAAAGTCAGAGAATTGCTACTTTCATGGGTGTGGCCTTCTTCAACCGCCACTCTATTCTACTGGGAACGACTGCAGCATTAACTGTTAACTCTGTGAATTCATAATAGTATTCAGACCATAGAACAATTCCTGACTGTGAATCTGTATCTCAGTGATCTGGGACAATTCAAGTATAATCCTTGGACTTGCGATTTTCAGGTGATAAGGATGGAGTCTTTGTATAGGAATCGACCTCCCCACTTCTCAGGACTCAGGATGTCATGTCCACTTTCATCTTTCCTACTTCCTTCTTGAAGAGGAAACTGAAGTTCCTCCCTATCTCTGAGGTTATCTCCTCAATGAACTTAAACATCATAGGCTTTTTGGGTAGCTCTTACTAAAGGCTCTGAATTGAAAATTCTTTTATCAAAGTGTGAGGCAGCCATTGCAAAGTACCGTGCGTGTATGGTTCAGCTCAAAACACAGAAAATCACAGAATTTTTTTCACGATGTTGGAGGCTAAGATTTCAAGTTGAACAGGATTAATGTTCACTCTTATGTGCTTACTTTATCTTAATTTTGTGCTGTCTGTACAGTCATATTTGGAGGTATTTGAATAATGGGGCTTTGATGCATGAATTTGGAGGGCCCCCAATTTGTCCGTATCACAGTGATAAAGGAAAGAAATACATCAAAAGAAACTGCTGTTCTTAATGGATTATTTTGGGTAACTTTGCAATTGTGTCAGAAGCAATACAAAGACTGTTGCTCCATCCTCAACTCTTGAATTCTGCTGTCTGTGTGTTGCTATGCATGAATCAAGCTAGAAGCTTGATAAGACAGGCCTGATGTGGTCAATGAATGTGTGTTATGAACTTGAGGAAGATAAAGTAGGGGACTCTGCAGTAAGATGCTTTATTACCCAAGGCAGGCTGAGTGAATGGAACTGTCTCATCCTGTTCTTTAGTTAGAACAAAGACACTTTTACTTGTCTTTTATGGTTGCAATTTGTGGCAGAGTGTTACCAGCATAGGTTTGGGGGCAGGCTGTGTTTGGTCTTAGGAACATCAGCTCCTCTGTGTCTCTGATTTTCTACCTACAAAATGAGTACTTACCCACTCTACAAGGCTACTGTGCTAAGATGAAGTAATATATGAGATACTTACAAGGCTAAATAAATACCAACTCTTCAGTAAATGCTATTATTTCTTTTTTTTAGATTTATTTTATGTACATGAGTACACTGTAGCTCTTCAGACACACTAGAAAAAGTCATCAGATCCCATTACAGATGGTTGTAAGCCACCATGTGGTTTCTGGGAATTGAACTCAGGACCTCTGGAAGAGCAATCAGTGTTCTTAACCACAGAGCCATCTCTCCAGCCCTATCATTTCTTATATTGTCACCAAAGATGGAAAATTCTACTAGTATGATTTGGTATGGTACTGGGATCAAACCCAAGATCTTGTGCATACTAAGCAAGCACTCTACCATGGAGCTATATTTCCAGCCAAATCCCTTCCTTAAAATTTCAGAACCTGCCATGCAAGAACAAAGATCTGAGTTTAGGTCCCCAACACTCATAGGAAAAATCAAGACACAATGACCTGCACCAATGCCTGGAAGGAGTGATAGGTGGGTCTCAGGAGCTTCCTGACCTGGCAGTCTAGATAAACCAGTGAGCTCAGCATTCAGTGAGAGTCATTGCCTCAAGAGAATAAGATGGAGAACAATTGAAGAAGATACTTGATATTGATTTCTGACCTCCCTATATACATCCACACATGGGCATATGCACATATAYGCATATGAACATATATACATACCAGTAAAAAAATTAAATTCAGAGTAACTAGATGGTTAGAAAAAACTATTTTAGCTTCAAATAGATAGCAACAAGAACATCCATAGTTAGCTGAGTGCCATGACTTGAAAAGCCTAACCCATTTAAATATACAGTAGATGCCGCATTCACAAAACCCTGTTCTTTATAATAAGCAACGTTTCCAGGACCAATGCATGGTCCCTGTAGACTTTTGCTTCACATTTATTCCTAACAACCTCACGTCTCCTGCTCCCTAGAAGCTGAAAATTAGAAAGTAAAGGGAGAAAGAAAGTTCTCAGAAGCAAGCACACTGACAGTAGCAAGAAGTCACAGCTGATACCTTGTCAGTTGAAGAGGAGGAAAGAAAATTTAAAAGCAGAGTCAAGAGTGCCAAATGGCCTAATAACTCCCAAAGGCTTCCCTGCCCATCTTAGTGATTGATGTTGAAAAAGATGACCCAGGAACCTATACTTCCTATTGCTAATGGCTCCTCCRTTGCCGTAGAAGCTCAGCTTTAGAAAGACAGACAGTGACTTCTTCCTTTTCTCTTGCATGTCACTGATTCCCAAGTCTCATCAATTCACTAAGATACCCATCTGGAGGCTCTGATGCCTGACCACAGGGAACAATTTCCTAAAGTCTTAATAGATAGTTTCTGATACTGCAGTTTAACCATTTTCTTGAATAGCTGTACAAAGGACATGTAACTGGTCTATCTGCTGAGGACACAAAGTAAGGTTGTTGGGTATCTACCATGTGTCAAATTATATAGAATCATCATTCTTCTCAAATGAAATAAAGGCATACCAGTGTCATTATAGCCACAGAAGAACTTATTAAAAGTATGCACATTTTCTATTTTACCTGAATGAGATAATGAAGATAGATAATTTGGGAATTGAACACTGAATTCAATGAAGAGATAGTAACACTGTACATAACGCAAGCAGAAATGAAGATGGAACAGAAAACTCAACCTACCAATTAGAAAACTTAGGGAAAGCCTTATGCATAGAATAAATCAAACAGAAGAGAATATCATGACACAAAGATAAAGTAGAGGCTTAGACAAGATAAGCTAAGAAAATAAAAAAGTTTAAAAGCAAAAGATGGGACCTACTAGAAATGTGGGATGCAATCAAAAGCTAAATCTTCAAATTATAGGCAAAAAGAGGGAAATGAATACCAGGTCAATGGCATAGATTAGATCTTTAACAAGATCATAGAACAAAACTTCCTCAAGCTAAGGGAAGGAATATCTATACAGATACAAGAAACATAAATGAGATAAAAAATGAAAGAAAGAAAAAGGAAACACCTCATGGCATATCATAGACAAAACACTAAGTATACAGAAGAAGCTTCAAGAGAAAAAAACACAAGTTACATATTAGAGAAAACTCATTACA
>BDUI01013868.1:19783-31700 GCA_002335545.1 Apodemus speciosus | reverse complement strand
ATGACAGGAACTATTCCTTTTGGATGGGTCCTGGCGATGGAATCCTGGCACTGATGTTKCTCACAGAGCATCTCCCTGAGTCTCTGTTTCTAAATGGACCATGTGGCTTCATTATTGGTGACTCCTTTAAGGAAGCAGGGTATCACAACAGGAAAGATGAACTCCAGATGTGTGCTGTGTGGAGAGGCGTAGCTCAGGATCAGATATACATAAGATATGCAGCAGCGGCTGGTGTGGTCTYGAAGACAGCCCTGTCACAACCTGGCACTGAACAAGCAGAGCAGGCTGAGGCTCTGTGGAAAGAAAAGCTTYAGTGTTTTGTGAGACGGCTCCTCTACAAAGAAGACAGAAGCCTCTGGAACCCAGCTTTCAGCAGCATTTAAAGGGTTAGCCCCTGAGAGCACAGATATGCTTCTTATTGATCATTTATAAAGTAGAAGAAACTGTTAGGGCTTAGAAAAGATACCTGGTCTAAACCATTTGGTGGACATGGCAGACACTTGAATGTCAACAACATAAAAAGTCCATCCATAAAGTCCCCCGACCCAAACCATCATTGATTGCAGATGCTGTGTTTTCCACTGGATCGAATGTAACAGTCTCCACTCTAGGTCTGCTCTGATGTTAGACACCATCCACATCCCCACTTGGGCAGTTTCGGTGTGTGTGTGTGTGTGTGTGTGTGTGTGTGTGTGTGTGTGCGTGCGTGCGTGCGTGTGTGCGTGCGTGTGTGTGTGTCTGTGTCTGTGTGTGTCTTCTTTTTATTTTTTAAAAGTTTAGAAATTCCATGTATTTATTCACTGTGTGTGTGTATAAGTGTGATGAGGAATGGTGGGTACACATGTGCCCCAGCTCCTGTGTGATGATCAGAGGACAACTTGGAGGAGTCAGGTCTCTCGTTCTACCCGAGAGTCCTGGGAATTGAACTCCCGATGTCATGCTTGATAGCAACCACTTTTACCCGCTGAGCCATCCCCAAGAACCCTTAAAGAAAAAATGGTATAATTTTTCTCTTGTTGTTGTTGATGATGTCACTGGAGGTTGTTTTGGATTTGGGTTTTGATTTTTGAGACAGGGTCTAGGGTAGCCCAGGTGAGACCTGACTGAGGCCAAGGATGAGCTTGATGAGTCTTGATACTTCTACTTCCCTCTTTGATGTGGCTGGGATTAAGGCTTGTGTGTCTCTACTAACCCAATTTTACAGGTTCTAAGGATGAAATCCAGGGACTCAAGTATTAAGTCACGCCTCCAGCCCCTCACTGGGGGATTCTAGGCAGGGGCTCTACCACTGAGCCACGCCTCCAGCCCCTCACTGGGGGATTCTAGGCAGGTGCTCTACCACTGAGCCACACCCCAGACCCTCACTGGGGGATTCTAGGCAGATGCTCGACACTGAGCCACACCCCGGCCTTCTTTTTACTATTGATTTTGAGAAATAATATCACTAAATTGCACACGCTAACCTTAAACTTACTCTGTTGCCCAAGTAGAAGTTGAACTCTAAGAGTAGAATTAAATTCTACTGCCTCAGTCTCCTGGTTAGCCAGTGTTTTAGAGGTRTGCAGCATTCTGTCCAGCTCAGAAAGCTCATTCAGGATTGAATAATTCCAGATATATTGTAGCAGCTCTTGATGTTTACCAGTTGGTTGGCTGTTTACCAGACATACCTCAAYCTTGGTTTACCTGCAAGACCCTACAAGTTCCCAGCAGCGCTATTATGGAGGAGTAAACCACAACATCAGGAAGGAAAAGGAGGTGATGAAGGGACAGTACAAAGGCTGGGAAGATGCATCAGTTTGTGAAGTGCTTGCCTTGCAAGCATGATGACCTGAGCTGGATCTACACAGTACACTGGAGAAGATCTTGGCGTGGTAGTGCAAGTGCATCCTTGTAATCCCAGCAATGGAGAGACACTAATCTCTGGGGTTCACTAGCCAGATAGCCTAGCCTAATACAGCAACTTCCAAGCCCGTAAGAGAGAGAGACCTCTGTCTCAAAAGACAGGGTGAATGGCATGTGACAATGACAAGCAAGATTGCCCTCCTCTGTCCTCCATGTGCATTTGTACATATGTGCCCATGCATCCTCCCTACACACCACACACACACACACACACACACACACACACACACACACACACACACATGATACACAAGATTCAAAGCCAATGTCAGCAAGGATTTAAAAACATGTTTCCCTTGGCTCTCAGAGAACAGGTCTTCTTGCAAACTGCATCTGCCTGAGCACTCCGAATCCACTCTGAATCATGGAAGCATAAACACGGGCAAACATTGCTTTCAAATATTGGTTCAGTTGCAGGCAGGACATAGTTGCTGAAGGACAAGAACGAACTCGGGGTGAGAGGAGTGAATTACTCTCTAAGCATCAAAGTCTGTTTCCCAAACAAAGATGAGTGCTATTTCTTTGCAGAGATGTAAATATGAAGAATGAGGAGAAGAAAAAAAGCCATTACRGAGTCCACTATAGTCATCCTTTAATGTCAATATATGGCYGAAATGTTTGTGCAGCTGTGTAGCTCGCATGGTGCCTCTGATCAGGAGAAATTCACTGTTAGGTTTTGCTTTCCAAACACACCACAGCTTTGGTGTCCTCAAGAAAGGGGCCCACCAAGGGGYTTTCTATGGCTTTCAAATGTAGAGTAACAATAAGGTAGCAAGTCAGCCTTCAGTCTTAGCCAAACTTCAAAGCCATATGTTCTGAGACTTTTTTCATATGCCTCTAATTAAGCTCCCCCAATGAAACTTTTTTCTGGATTACAAAAAAATAAAAATAAAAATGTGAAAAACCAAATGGTTAGGCCTGTGCACATCTTGATGGGACAGCTTCTTCTCCTTTGAGGATCAAATCCTGGCCAACTTTGAAGTTCAGAGCCCTGTATGGGTCCCAAGGCCTTCCTTTGAATAAAACAGAGGTGTGTATTTGGAGTTGATCTACAGCCTGAGACATCCTCCCAGGAGGCAGGCGTCATGACAACCAACTCACTAACTTTAGAAGGAAAGAAAGGAAGAAAGAAAGAKAGAAAGAGAGAAAGATAGATAGAACGAACCCAGGATGTTTGCAGAGTCACACTGACATTATAAGATTGTGCATATGTCTTCCTGCCACCCAGGGGACTCAGTCTCAGGCACGTCTAGGCTTCTCGTAATCAATGTCCAGCCCAGATGGTTCCCAGACATCTTTGCAAAAGTCACTAAGCATTTGGGCATGTGCACGGCTTGTTTGTGCTGCGTTAGAGCAGCTTTGCAGAGCACAGATGTTTCCCCTGTAATCCTGTTTATACTTAGAGATGGTCACACTGGATGTCATCTGGACACTGGAAGCCACTCCAGGGACAATCCTGTGAGCGTGCCATCTGATTCAGTGTGGTTCTTTGCCTCTCTACAGGGCTGAGAGTTGTTTACGTACTTGAATAAGTTGACTGGGCTATAAGGTTGAGGGTGGGCACACATGTGTCTCTCTGCTGAGAGGTGTGTCATCTGTATAGCTTAATTGTCCTGCTTAGTCTTGTCAACTTGACACAAATTAGAGTCATGTGAGAAGAGAGACCCTCAGTTGATTAATACCCCCATTAGATTAGCCTTGAACAAGCCTGTGGGGGCATTTTCTTGATTAATGATTAATGTGTGAGGGCCCAGCCCACTGAGGTTGGTGTCACYTCTGGGCCTGTGGTCCTGGATGGTATACAAAGCAGACTGAACAAGCCAGTAATCAGCAGCTCTCCATGGCTTCTGCTCCAGGGATTTGCCCTGAGTTTCTGTCCTGACTTTCTTCGATGACGGAACTACAATATGGAAGTATAAGCAAAATCAACCCTTTCCTCTCTAATTTAATTTTTGGTCCTGTTGCTTTATCACAGCGATAGAAACCCCAACTAAGACAACCATCTGGGCCTTCACTGTAGGTTTTCTRTTGTTTGTTTCTTTTTTGGTTTTGGAGACAAGATAACCCAGGTTATCCTCATAGTCATTATGTAGCCAAGACTGGCTTAGAACTCCCTCTACCTTCCTGCCTCTACCTCAAAAGTGGTAGGATTCTAGTCTTACCTTATCTTAAAAAATCCTTTTTATTGTATGTATTTANGCTGTTTGCGACTTGGTGTGTGAGAGTCTGTACTCAAGCTTTAGAGCTGCTGCTTCCCAACTCCCCGACTAGGAACAAATCAGGCTCCCCTCTAGGCTGTTTCCATATCAGCTTTTAAAATGGGGGGATAAAAAGAGATGTCTATGTCGTGGCTATTGTAAAGATAAAGGGACGGAGAGCACATTTATAACGTGCATTTCTTATTCTTTTATTTCTTCATCCCTTGGCATTTTGTTTCTGATTTTAAGCCTCTGGACTTGACCAACATAGAGAATGAGTCCAAGGAGCACAGTGGCTGTTTGTCTCCTGTCCACCCAAATGACCACCTTGACCCTTCCATGGATGAAGAAATAGTTTGATGGACCATGATTTTCTGCTGCACATTCATGCGCTGTGGGCTGCAAATAGGATGGATGGAAAGAGAAAGGCTGCACTAGAGGGACACAACATGAAGCACACGGGGAAGAGTGTGCCCAGATCAGTAAAGCTTCCGTAGTACCGAGAAGTCTCTTAGGCCTTTCCAAATGCATACATGCATGCGTAGGCCGGCMTCGCTAGGAGTTCAATTCCATAGAAAAAGCAACTCTGTGCAGGTACACTGGCTCTGTCCGAAATAAAAGCCCAAACTTTTTCTTTTCTTTCTTTTTTTTAAATATTTATTTGATTTAAAAGTGTGTGCGTGTGCGTGCGTCTGTGCACGCACATGCGCACGCACGTGCAGAGGWTAAAGGCATTGAATTTCCTTGAAGCTAGAGTCACAGGTGCTTGTGAACTACCCACTCTGAGTTCTGATAAGCAAACTCAGGTCCTCTACATGAGCTTAACTTCTGAGTGGTCTTTCTGGTCCTAAGATTTTCTGATGTGACCCCCACATGTCCCATCTGTCTCATTTCCTCTTTCCCCTGCCTTAGACCTTGTAGCAACACAAAGAAACCTGTATGCATTTTTCTTTCTTCTAGTTTTTACCTCCTTCTCATTTCTTTTTATCCATCTATCTGTATTTTTTCCTCTTCTTGTTCTTGTTCTTTTTATTGTTCTTGATCTCCTCTTCTTCCTCCTCCTCTGCTCCCTCCTCCTCTTCTTCTTCCTCTCCCCCTCTCTCTCCTTCTTCTCCCTCTTCTCTCCTTTCTCCCTCTTCTCCTCCTCCTTCTTCTTCCTTTTGAAATATGTATCCCAGGATATCCTACATACAAAGTTAAGGATGACCTTGAATTCCTGATCCTCCTGACTCCACTTCCCCTGTGCTGGGATTACATCTATAAGCCACCTTATCTAGTTCACGTGGTGCTAAGGATTGAGCCCAGGGGTTGGTGCATGGTAAGCAAGCACCCTGTTAACTGAACTTCATCCTGGCCAATTTTAAGAGAGACACTCAGCCTCCAACATGCAAAAAATATAGACATGCAAAACCCATGTCCYAAACACTGAACTGTAAGGAGCATCTTCACTGACCATTTGTTAGAAAAGGCCTCCTCACACAGAGGTCTGCCCTGTGAACCACTGTTCATATCTCTCCTCAAAGCCCAGCTCCTTATGGGAGCTACTCACCTCACTTTCTGGTCTCCACCCCTAATTCTTAAGTATCACTCCTGATCCTGCTCTTTGTCTCAAATAGAGACTCTAGCAGGCTCTGGYTACTGTCCTCACCTCTCAATACAYGGGACAGGGCATTGCCATGCTGAAGAACAGCCAGGAGGTTCAAGGCCAGCCTGGTCTACAGAGGTAGTTCCAGGATGGTATGGCTATTCAGAAAGAACTTTTCTTGAAACAACAACAACGATAACAATAACAATAACAACAACAACAACAACAACAACAACAACAACAGTCAATATCAGAATGGCTCGGTTGAGAAGGCGCTTGCCACACAAGCATGAGGTCCTGAGTTTGTTTACCAGAATCCACATGAAAAGCCAGATGCTGTGGGTGTACACTTGCAGGCGCAGTGYTGGACAGGTGGAGACAGGAGGAACCGTGAGGCTTCTGCACAGTCAGCCTAAAAGAACCGGGAAGTTCAAAGTTCATTGTAAGACCCAGACTCAGGCAAATAATGACTGAGGAAGACATCCAAGGTTGACCTTTAACCTCCACACGTATGATCATCAACCTGAACAGGAACACAGACACACATGCACCAACAGTGTCAACACCTTGTACATTTCATGGTACAAAAAATGAAGTAGTGACGAAAGTCTCTATAGAGAAAAGCAGTTCCCACAGAGGTAATGTGTTCATGCATAACCTAGAGGGTCGTGCAGAGGTGAGAAGCTTTCTGTGGAGGAATTGGGAATCCTGAAGAGTCARCAGGGTTCCATAGAYGCTCACGAGGCTTCTATACAGATCGAGGTAGCTGCAGAGATGATGAGCTTTCTGGGTAAGTGATGGCTTCCTGCACTGGTGACTCCCTGCACTGGTGCTGGCTTCCTGCACTGCTGATGGTTTCCTGTACTAGTGATGACTTCCTGTACTGGTGAAATCCTGCACTGGTGTTGACTTCCTGCACTGGTGATGACTTCCTGCACTGGTGCTGGCTTCCTGCACTGTTGATGGCTTCCTTCACTGGCAATGACTTCCTGCACTGGTGACTTCCTGTACTGGTGATGACTTCCTGCACTGGTGTTGACTTCCTGCACTGGTGATGACTTCCTGCTCTGGTCCTGACTTCCTGCACTGGTGCTGGCTTCCTGTACTGTTGATGGCTTCCTTCACTGGCAATGACTTCCTGCACTGGTGACTTCCTGCACTGGTGACTCCCCGCACTGGTGCTGGCTTCCTGCACTGCTGATGGTTTCCTGTACTAGTGATGACTTCCTGCACTGGTGAAATCCTGCACTGGTGATGACTTCCTGCACTGGTGATGACTTCCTGCTCTGGTGCTGACTTCCTGCACTGGTGCTGGCTTCCTGCACTGTTGATGGCTTCCTTCACTGGCAATGACTTCCTGCACTGGTGACTTCCTATACTGGTGATGACTTCCTGTACTGGTGGTGGCTTCCTGAACATGTGGTGGCTTCTCTCACAGGTATGTGCACATGCATGTGGAGACTAGGGGCCAACCATGAGTGTTTTTCCTTAGGAATGCCATCCATTTCTTTAGGAATGCCATTCATTTGCCATTCATTTGAGACAAGGCCTATCACTTGCCTGGAACTCACCAAGTAGGCTAGGCTGGCTGGCCAGGGAGTCCCAGAGATGTTCTTATCTCTACTTCCCACTTCTTGGACTACACGTATATTTTTTAAAAAAAAAATGAGTTCTGGGGAATGAACTCAGGTCCTTTGAACTATTTTTCTAGACTTCCTCTAAATTATTATTTTATTTTAAAATACGTTTATGTACTCACTCTGTAAGTACATATCCATGTAATTAGAAGTACCCAGCCCTGGTGCATGGGTAGAAGTCAGAGAATAACTTGAAGGAGTTCTTTCATGTGGGTCCCACAGATCTGACRTAGGTTATCAGGCACAGGGACATATGCCTTGACCTGCTGAGCCATCTCAGTAGCCCCCAAGTCACCATTTTGAAGGAGACAGTTCAATGGCATTCAGCCCATTCACAGTGTCRTACAGGCATCACCTTTACCTCTTGCTACCTCCCCTAAAGGGATCCTCCCTGCACAGCTCTCTTCACTGACCCTGCTGAGCACCCATCTACTTTTAAAAYGCCCATTTGCAGYGCTGTGTTCCAAACCCACAACGTGGTGCATGCTGAGCAAGCACCCTCCACCATCTACAACCAATCTGTTTCCCATTTCTCTATTAATTTTCAGATTCTAGACATTGCATATAAAAGGATTTCTCTCCATTACTTTCCTTGTTGCTGAGGCAAAAATGCCTGGCAAGAAGAAAGTTACAGGGCTAGAGAGATGCTCAGTGGGAGAGAGCTCACTACTTCTGCAGAGGACCCAGATTAATCCCCAGCATTCACACGGTGTCCCAGAACAACCTGTAACTCCAACTTCAGGGGATCTATGCTCTCTTCTGGCCTCCAAGGGMWCTTGTGAGCATGTGGTACACAGGAACATATACATTAAACAAGGATGTTTTTTAAAAGAAGCAGATGAAAGGAAAAGGGTTTACTTCAGCTTATAGTTGAAGGAGATACAGTCCACCGCATTGGAGGTGCGGCAGCCGGAGCATGAGGCACCTCTCACTCTGTGTCCACTGTCAGGGAGCAGAGGGAGATGAATGCCATGCTCAGCTCACTTTCTCCCTTGTACCCAGTTCAGGACCACAGCCCAAAGCATAGTGTTGCTCACAGCTAGGGTGAACTTTCCTACTGCAATTAACCCTGTCTAGATAATCTCTTCACATAATGCTCTGAAGTGTGCCTCCTTGGCGATTCCCGATCCTGTTAAGTTGACAACCATCACACCAGTCACACAGTCTGTGGCTTTGTGTCTGGCTTCCTCTCTGACACGTTGTTGAGGTTCCATCATGTTGTAGCATCCAGGGAACCCCATTTCATCCTCTACACGAACAGTGTTTAATTATATGGGTAGACCACATGTTGGCAGGCTGTTCTGTTGGGGTCTGAACTCAGGCATCCTAGCTTGGAGTCACCAATGTAGGATACCAGGGTCAGCAGATAGCCTACAAGGAGACAGAGGTGGCATGGAAGGAGTGAGAATTCCCCTGGAAGGTCAGTGTGGCGGTTTGAATATGCTTGGCCCAYAGGAAGTGGCACTATTAGGAGGTGTGGCCTTGTTGGAATAGGTGTGGCCTTGTTAGAGGAAGTGTGTCATTGTATTGGCGGGGCCTTGGGGGCTCCTAGTGCTCAAGCTCCGCCCAGTGTGTCCTCCTTGATGCCTACAGAAGAGAGAGTCTCCTCCCGGCTACCTTCAGATCAAGATGTAGAACTCTCATCTCTTCCAGCATCATGCTGCCTGCATGCTGTCATGTTTCCGGTCATGATGATAATGAACTGAACCTCTGAAACTGTAAGTGTTGCTGTGGTCATGGTGTCTCTTCACAGCCATGAAACCCTAACTGAGACAGTCAGGATACTTGGGAACATTCTAGATGCCATCCTTATCATATGTCATCCTGCTACAACCCTGAGCGTTTGTCCTTAGCACACGCCTCCACTGAGAGCCACCTTGAAAGCATGGGCTGCTAGAGCGTGGCATSCCCGTGAAGGTCTGCTTTGGCTGGAGCCCAGCTGAGGGCATTGCTCAGCAATGGTGTCACCTCATGTCACTCTTATTAGTAATCGGGCAGGATTCATGGCCGGCGGACTCTTTATTCTTGCCAGAGGCTGATACATTGGCCAGATGCGAGAATCATTCTTCAATAATTAAAAGTCTTTATGGCTTGTGGAGGAGGTGAAGCCGGAGAGCCCACTACAGGCTCCTCCATCTCTTTTCATTCAGTCTGAGTCTGTCACGGGCTGGCTTCAGTGACTTTTCACCTTGGTTTTTGGTCTCTGGGGCTACYGGTTCAACCCCGCCAAGGTGCCCCTCCAGCTGTTTCCTAGGAAACAGACCAAACAGACTAGAGACTCTCRAGGCTGGCTCCTAAGTGGAAACAGCTACTTAAAGCATTACTCAGAATCTCTGCCCTGTGATTTCTACACCCTTCTTATAAGTTCCGATGGCAAACCAAAGAACAATGCATCAAAGTTCCCCTGGGGGACCGATAAGTTTATTGGGCTTGTTTACAGAGGGGATCCAGGCAGGAATTCAAGTGACCTTARAGTACCCACACTAGAAGGTTCCCACTGAGCAAGGATGGTGGCTTCCCATCGCCACGTGGAGGGACRACCCCATCCCCACYCYCTGCAGTGAAGCTCCCAGTGTCTCCGTTCTAGCACCTTCCAAGGCCACAAAACCACTTTTGATCAGGGGAGAGTGGCGTACAAATGGCTTCGAGGAGCAGATGGAATTTCAGTTGAGGTCCCACAGCCTTCTCTATGTGGAGGTGTCAACAGTCAGCAAGCTCAAAGGCAGGGGCCCTCAGGTCGGTGCGCTGACTCTGATGAAGACAGCGGCTGTTCTGCTTAAGGACTACCTTCTATGACTTCCAGCTTGTCTGGAGGGTGCTCTTCAGTCTCGTCTAATTTTTATTTTCTAGAGACCTGTGGTGTAGCCTGGGGAGGAAAGAAAGCCGGCCACGTTGCCCTTGCCCCAGCCCCAGGAAAGGGTCCAGTGTTCTAGGAATGCCCCCTGCCCCGACCCCAGAGAAGAAAGCACTCAGCCAATGGCTCTTACAAGTGAAGAGGAGACTTGCAGGGTCACAGAGAGGATGGCAGACAAGAMGAGTACAACGGGCTGACCTCCTCTTCTCAGGAGCAGCATTTAAACTTACTGTGTTTTTTAGTTTATTATATATGTCTTACTAGTGCATATTGTATGTTGAGCGTATCTGAAGAAAGCCAATACAGCATGGTTAAAGGCTGACTCTGAGCACAGGCTTTGCAAAACCCTAATTGAGTGACCTAAACTAAGTAATCTAACTCTCTGAACCTTGGTCTTACCATCTACAAAGCAAGGGCGGTTAGGTGGGGGTGGGGTGGGGGTGGAGCCAGGAGGGTTGGCTCGATGGGTAAAGCACCTGCCACCCAAACATGAGTACCTGAGTTCAAATCCCTAGAATCTACATAAAGGCTGAATATGGCAGTACTCACCTATAACCACAGTGCTGAAACAGTGAATCCCTAAGGGTTACTGGCCAGCCAGTCTAGTCAGGTATGCAAGATCTAAGTAAAAGCGAAGACTCTGTCTTCAAAAGCAAGATGGGTAGTGACTGAGGAAGATACTAAAGTTGACCTCTGACCTTCATCCACACATATTTGTATATTGTGCATACACATGGATAGGCACATGCAGAGAGACATACAGACATGAGTAGGAATAAGCCCAATTTGTGACATATACTTGCTGAGTGACCTTGGGTGCATTGTTTATATTCTCTGAATGTCAACTTCATCATCTATAACATAATAACATCCTCTACCCCATGGGGAATAAACATAGCAATCTATGCAAKGCACAAGGCCCATCCATAGTATAWGAACTCTGGAACTGGAGAGATGGCTCAGTGRGTAAAGGCATCATGACACCAAGGCTGATGACCTGAGTTCCACATGGTGGAATAGAAGCAAGGAACCAGCTCCCCCAAGCTGTCTTCTGCTCATCATTTGTGCGCCATGGCATGTGAGGGTGCACTCACACACACATGCACACATGCGCACACACACATGTACACACATATACACATGCACACATGTGCACACACATGCACACACATGTACACACATATACATGCACACACATGTACACACACATATATGCACCCACACGTACGTACACACACAACATGCACTAGAATAAATAAATAAGTGTAATTTAAATTTTAAAGAACTTTACAAGCCGTGTTTCTAATATAACTCATCCCTCAACTTCCTTGACCCTTAGGGTGCACGTGGGCAGTTCTAGACAAAGCTGCCCACAACCTCTGTCTCCCAATCTCTTCTAACGCAGTTGAATCCCAAGCTTTTACAGACTTAAATCCGGCTGACTGCATCTTTCTTAAGGGGAACCCCTCTTCACGGGACGGGCTGAGCATGAGAAAGTCTGGTTGAGAGTTTCAAGGTCAAAGCTAGTGCTTCCTGTGAAAATAAAAGATATCAGTCCATTATGTTGTCAAGTTAATACAGGGTGATGGAGCATCTCCAGGCTGCAGATCCTGGAAGACTGTAAAAGTCTAATAGATTTAGGGAAACTGTACCTCGGGGAGCAGATTAAGCAGCCCTTGTCGATGGATCAAAACTGTCTCAGAGCCTCCCTTCCCAAGCAGCTGCAGAATCCTCTAAGTGA
>BDUI01013868.1:0-11062 GCA_002335545.1 Apodemus speciosus | reverse complement strand
GTCTTCCAGGGTCGGGAGCTCCTTGCTCCTGCAGCAGACCCTCAAATGTTTGTTGGACTGACTTGAACATGTACATAATTTAGTTCCTAAACATTGGCTATCGTTTTCTCAGGCTGCATCCTAGCAACCAGTCGGGGAAGATAGAGAGAAGAGGTGTTTTTCTTGTGCCTTCAGGCAGATGTCCCTATGAACAAAAATGCCCTGTCTTGGAATGGTGTGGATCAGAACAGCAGTGTGGGAAGTGTGGACCATCAACTAAAATGTTGGCCATGGTCTTCTCCATGCAATCCTGACAGCACACACAGTCCTTGGCCTTTACAAGTCTCAGGTAGCYGCCAACCAAGACTTCCAAATGCTCAAATTTGTTTCCCTCCAGTCTTAGTAAGGGTTTTATTGCTGTGAAAAGACACCATGACCACGGCAACTCTCATAAAGCCAAACATTTAATCRGGGTTGGCTTATAGGAGATCTAGTCCATTATCATCATAGCAGGAAACATGGTGGCATACAGGCAGACATGGTGCTGTGGAAGGAGCTGAGAGTTCTGCAGGCAGCAGAAGGCTACCACACTATGCCCAGCTTGAGCATGTGAGACCTTAAAACCTGCCCCCACATTTTCTCTAACAAGACCACACCTACTCCAGCAAGGCCACGCCTACTCCAACAAGGCCACAGCTCTTAAGAGTGCCATTCCCTGTGGGCCTATGGGGGTCATTTTCATTCAAACACATGAGTCTATGGGGGCCATTCCTATTCAAAYCACCATAATGCCGTATATTATAAGTATGTGGGTATCTAAAGCAAATATACCAAGAAGAGGGGTCTTTACACAGCAGATGCTGTGTGAAAGGAGTCGTTCTCTCCTCACTCCTCACCCATCAAGAGTTATGTCCAGATGTCTGGAGATGTGGCTCTGTTAGGAGTGCTTACCTAACATGAAATTCCATCCCCAGCTCTATACAAACAAGATGTAYACACCTGTYGTGGTCTCTGCCTTCCCATAGCCCCACTGCTCATGCTGCAATGCCCATGGGACACACTCTGTGGTGCTGCAATCTCTAAAGTTTGCATACCTACAATTACCCATATTTTAGATTTCTTGCCCTAGAGTTATATTTAAATTTCCTCAAGAGGAAAGACTACATCTTTTGCAATGACATTAAGGTTACAAATGATGAAGCAGTTTGCTGGGCAGGTTTGGAATTTGGGGTCCATCTTCTGTGTATTGGACTGCAGCTCCTTTACTGTTCTCAACTGAGCTTCCCAGGACCTCAGGAGAATAAGCAATATGCATTTGTATATGTGCATACATGCACAGACATTTACATATATATACAGTACATATATATGAGTATTTGCATATACAAGAGCATTAAGCACACACACAGAAACATACATTTGTGGTGAACACTGTATACACACAAACACACTTATGAAATGAATGCACACACCAATGCACACTTGTGTTTGAGTATGTGCACTTACTTGCACACCGTGTGTGCACACATACACACACTTGCACATGTACACATGGATACAAACATATGTAAGATACACTCTTGTGTGTTGTTACGTAGCAGTTTCATTAAAAAAAAATCTGTCTAGGAGTGGGGAAGGAGGCTCAGAAACGCAGGAGGCAAACAAACTTCACATTTCTGGGAAGCCGAAACGTGTATGATTTTTCAAGGTGYCTCCTGCTGCTTGTGAACAGAGTGAACAACTGCTAAGAGGACAGTGTGACCAGCGGAGCCCCAGAGAAGAGACTCTCAGGTCTGTGGCGCTACAGGAGTGGGGAGCTGCCGGCTCCCATCTTGGCAGACTAGGTGACRGCCTAGCTCCAGGAATACAGAGCTGCTTGCTCATGTCTTGGCAGACAGGAAACGAGGAAAGGGGACACCAGGGCTCCGCTGGTGTCTTAGTTTCTTACCTGCTGCTGTGATAAATTTCCCAGACGAAGGTGACTTAAAAAAGAAAGGGTTGATTTCTGCTTAGGTACTCTGGGGTTGAAGCCTTTGTGAGCTGTGAGTTGTCACCTATGTCAAGGTGGGCCTTTGGTGATACAGCTGCTTTTGAGCCCTTCTTGCTCCTGTGACTCCTAGTCCACACTCCCGTTAGTGACCACAATAAAATCTCATTGGCTCACTGAGTTGGACAATTGTTACTTTGTCTGTCAAGGGATCCCTTTCTGGCATGAGAGTGTTGTATCCCTTCAGGGAAGATCTCTCAAAACACATGTGAGTACACACATGCACACACTCACATAGGCACACATATGCATTTACATGCACATACAAACATGTGTGTGCACATATGCACACCAGCACATATACATGTCCAGCTGTGCCCACATGCACAAATGCAGGCATACACATGTACACTTACTCAGGATGAGCTTTCAAACAGCTGTTCCTGAGCATTTTGTATGGGAATTGACAAACAGATCCATTTCTGCCAAGGAAACAGAAAGGCAGAGATTGTACCTGGGTCAGTACTTCTATGCATGGAGTCTCCTGGATATTTTCAGGGATCCCTGGGGTCCAAGTCTGCCAAAAACCCTTTGGTGATTCAGTGCTGCTGCCCCCAACTGCTGCCATTCACACACTGATCGTTGATCAGTAGAGGGTAATACAACATGCACGCCACTGATCCACCTTATCCCCGCTCAAGTTGAAAACTTCGTTTTTACTATTGAAAGACAAGCTCTCATTCAAAAGGGGTGCATTTGAAACTCATCTCTTGACTAAAACTGAGACMAGCAGGTGTCAGAGGCCACATTTCTGCTAGGTGCCTGGTCTCYCCGTGGCCCATGGAGACAAGCAAAGTGGCCTACAGTCTGGAGACTCAGCCCCACACGGGCCATTCCCTCTGACTGTTACTCTCGAGGCTCCAGCATCAGCACTGYAGCACTTCCAGTCCCCAAGAGTGCTTGAGATGATGGGACATAGCTCCTTGCCTCTGCTGTCTCCTCCCTCCCTGCCAGAGATTTTGACCTCAGTCGATCTGTAACTTGGCAACACCCCAGCAAAGGTCCTGGAGATGTCAGGGTGCCAACTCCCAGTCCTGAATTCACAGTGAACCTGGTATTCTGCTCCAGTCTCTCCACGTTGGTTGTCTTACTTATTGCTAGAGATCAAAAGAGCAGTTGGTAGGGAAGCGTCTACCTTRCCTTGGCATAGCTTGCTGGCTGTGACAGACAGCTTCCCATCAAGCCTGCTTTGGTTCCCTGATGAGCAGATTTGCTTCCTGAAACCACACGGTAGTTCAGCGAATAAGAAACAAATATATATGTATATTTCATCCATCTAGCACATTTCCATGAGATTTGTGGATATGAAATTTCATATATATATATACAGAATGTGCATATCCACAGATGTATGTATGTACATGTATATACATATATGCACAGGCACACCTGTGAAGGTGTTTTGATTCTTGGTGTTAATTCCTCCCCCTCATAATCTAAAGCACAGCCCTGAGACCTCATCAAGGCTTCTGCTCAGAGAACTTGGCTGCTGTTCCGGGAAATCTACACAGTGAAAGAGTTTTTGTCGTGAGTTTCTCTCTGTGTATGCATTTTTTTTAATGTCCTAGGCAGTCCACAAGGGAATGACAGTCCCGGGATTGAGTATGTGGTGGGAACACGGGGAAAAATACGTGGGGCGGGCTGCAGTTTCCCCCAACACAGCAGCGGTAATCAACGGCAGGTTTGATTTGAGACTGCCAAGTATCGTCCCTGCTGATAGCTGTACCTTTTGTGAGCCGACACATACAGGGTCTGTACAGCATTGCCAGCGGCTTTTGTGGGCAGCCCTGTCATAAGCCCTCCACAAAGATCCGGTTATGTGGCTGTTGTTATGGGAACGGTACAATTATGGCCAAATTGAAATGGTGGGGGTTGGGATAGGCGACAGAAAAAGGGAAGTGGATTGGGGGGGTGGGCAAAATTGCTATTTTCATCCTGATGTATTTTGGTTGATCACCTGGACTCTGTGTAAATAGCAATCAGGACAAACAGATAGCAGAAACCCTGCTTGGCTCCAGGGATTATAGAGCTGAGTTTATGCTTTCAAAAAAGAAAAGTGCCTTTAAGAGAGTAAATATCATATCCTCTTGTGTATGTGTGTGTGTTTTCATGATCCACACATGGAAGCCAGAGAACAACATGCAGGGCCTATCTTTGCTATGGGTACCTGGGATCAAACTCAGGCAGGTTTGTAAGCACCGTTACCTGCTCTTCTGGTTGTTTTTCAAACATTTTTTTTTATTGTACATCAAAGCTGCATGACCAGTCCTGAGGTTCTCCATGCCTTTGGCGTTGCCATTGGCCATCCACATCTGGATTAGGATGTGGGTGACCGCAATTTAAAGTTTACGATTAGCCAATCTAAGCTGTGGGTAAATAATCCACAAAGGCATTTAAGTACCTGCTGTAAAAGGTTTCGTTGAGAATGATGGCTATGGTTGAAAATATAGACAGAATCAACACAGAAAGAGAAGACTTAAAAAGAAAAGAATCACAGGCATTTTAGAAYTGAAAACTACATCACCTGAAATAAAGCCTCTGTGGACAGACTGCCCAGCATGATACGGAGGACAGAACAAATTTCAGTAAACTTAAAGATTAAAGAGAAGATAAATCCGGCTCGATGGTGCATGGCTGAGGCAGGGGCATCACTGCAAGTTCGAGGTTAGCCTCAGAGTTTCAGGTCAGCTTTGGGTATAGAGGAAGATCTTGTCTCAAAACAAAACAAAACCCCCAAACAACAAATCAAGATGTGTAGAAATTATCCAATATGAACAAAATAGACTAGCAAGTAAAATAAGGAGTAGACCTACAGCTTAAGATCCAACATGCTAGGAATGTAGACATTTTCTCTCCCATTGTCACAATAAGAAACTAACCAAGCAGAGAAACAACACCTCTGCTTAGCTACATCAAAGAATCAAGATGGCAGGGTGTCCCACTTTCATTCCTATTGCTCTGATTAAACACATGGACACAAAGCTTCAGAGAGGAAGGGTTTATTTTAGCTCATAGTTCTAGATTACAACTGGTCGCAGGGGTGGGAGCTTGAAACAGCTAAGTCATATCAAATCCTTCAGTTGAGAGCACAGAGAACGGATGCATTCATGCTGGCATTCAGCTAGCCTTCTCCCCTCTTAGACAGTCCAGAGCATGAAACCCAGGGAGGGCATTCCTACTTTCAGGCTGGGCCATCCTTTATCAATTAAAGCAATCAAAAAAATTCTTCTTGTACACACATGCCCACAGGCCAACCCAATCTAGACAATCTCTCACTGAAACTCTCTTCCTCAGAGATTCCAGGTTGGATCGAGTTGACAATTAAAACCTATACGCTGCTTTTTAAACAGAATGCAGACGAATGATTATGAATGCTCATTCTTAGAAGAACAGAAGTCACTAGAGCCAGTAATAGGCAGAAGCTAGACATAGACTAACTGGATAATCTGGGGATCCAGACTTAGGAGCTCCTATCCTTTTTAGGGAGACCCACCTGACTCTCCTGGTAAAGACAAAGGAAAACTTCTACAAATAAGGCAGACAGAAGCAAAGGTAAGTGTGTGTGTGTGTGTGTGTGTGTGTGTGTGTGTGTGTGTGTGTGTGTGTGTGCTGTATCATGGGTGCACATGAGTTTGGGTGCAAATGTGGGTGTGTGTACATGTGTGTATGAAGTCTAAAGGTTAACCTCAGGTGTCAATCATCTCATCAAGAATCAACCACCTTGTTTTTTGAGACAGTGTCTCTCCTTTTTCCCTGGAACTGGCTGATTGATCCAGGGTGGCTGACCAGTGGACCCCACAGAGCCGCCTCCACCTCCATCGATAGGACAACCATGCCTGGCTTTTTATGTGGGTTCTTGTGATCAAACTCAAACCCTTATGTTTGTTCTGCAAGCACTTTAGTGACAGCTCTTCCCTCAGCCCAAAGTCATTTGAAATGTACCCAGACAGCTTTGTTCTTAGTCACCAAGTCCTGCAGTCAGGGGAAACTTTCTAAACATGCTCTGATTGAGGGCAAGGGTAATGAGATACCTGGACTCCAGCCCAGCACCCCTCTTTTACACAAGGAGAGAGCAGAGAGCTCACCTGAATGGATCTTCTAAAAGTCATTGCACGGGGATTTGGGCCTGCTTCAAAAAGAGGCTTAATCACAAGATTACGGGCTGTCTTCCCTTCTCAGTCCCTTACCACCACATCAACAGGACTCCAAGATAATAACAGTGCATTACAGCCGAGAGCTCCACAAGACATGGACTCTTCAAAAAAGAAGTTTCCAGGGAAACCCAAAGACAATGGAAGAGGAAAGAAAATACAGGGCATGAGAGGAAATGGACGAGTCTGACACCTACAGCTCTGGTACACATTAAACACAGCTTGACGCCCTGAAGGATAAACATAAAATCTCACTAAAAAGCCTGTTTGCCTCTGTTCTCACTACCTGATACATTACCTCTGGCTTTCAGCTGAGAATTACAGACATGCTAAGAGGCAATGGAGAAAACAATCCAAAGAGATAAAACAAGCATCGGAAGGAGCATGAGACAGGGTCCAGGGGTTGAGGTCATCACATTGGAAATGTGAAATCACAAGACGAAGACACAAAGGGATCTGGGGAAGAAAGGGCAGCGTGTTGGGGCAGATGGGCAATGTAAGCAGAGAAGGGATGAACTAAAAAGACATGCTGTAGTCTAAAGCATTGAGTTAGAGATGCTAACACAGGAGATGGCTATGTCAGTGGAGAGAGTCATGGAATAGAGAAGACGAATGAGGAGGAAGAGGAAGAGGAGGGGAAGGAGGAAGGAAGGAAGGGGGAGAAGAAGAGGAAGAGGAAAAAGAGGAGAAAAGGAGGAAAGGAGGAGAGGAGGAGGAAAAGGAGGAAGAGAGGAGAAGGAAAAGGAGGAAAAGAGGAAGAGAAGAGAAGGAGGAAAAGGAGGAGGAGAAGAGGAAGACAGGAGGGAGGGGGAGGAGGAGGAAGAGGAGAAGAGGGAGAAAAAGAAGAGGAAGAAAAAAGGAAGAGGAGGAGGAGGAATATGGTTACAAATACCTTCTAGTGTTTGTGGATACTTTCTCTAGATGGGTTGGGGCTTTCCCCACCAAGCAGGAAACAGCTGCCATGATAGCCACAAAAGATATTAGAAGAAATATTCCCGAGTTTCAGAGTGCCCAAGGTAATTGGATCAGACAAGGGTCCTGTTTTTGTCTCTTAAGGTAAGTCAGGGATTGACAGAGATATTGGAGAATAATTGGAAGCATTATTGGGCGTACTGTCCCCAGAACTTGGGGTAGGTAGAGAAAATAAACAGAACCCTATGAGAGGCCTTAAGTAAATTGACCTTGGAGACTGGCTCAGGCTGGGTGGCGCCCCTCCCCTTGTTCCTGTTCTGAGTCCAAAACAGCCCCTGCCATTTTAACCTGATCCCCTCCAGATCCTCTTTGGTATCCCAACTCCTTTGGTGTCCGTTGGGCCCTCCCAGGAGGTGTCCCACAACATGAGATTTGGCCCAAACTGTCTGCCTTAAATGCTCCAGGCCTGCCAGACTCTCCTCATTGCTTTCAGACTAGTGACTGGATCTGTGTAAGAAGGCTTCAGAGAACAGTCACTGGAAGCCTGATGGAAGGGACCCTTCCTGGTGCTGCTAGCCACTCCCACAGGCCTCAAGGTGGACAGTACTGCGGCCTGGGAATATGCTTCCCATGTGAAACCTGCAGGTGCCCCGCTCTCCAGAGACCCCCGCTGGGTGGTACAGAAGATAGACAATCTGCTCAAGCTCAAGATCACTTGACCTTGATCATGACTGCCTGGTGGTGCCCTTGGATTCTGGTTCCTTCCCCCATCCTATGTGCCCGTTCGCCAAACCTGTTATGGCACTCACTGTCTCCCTTCTGTTGGGGTTAGAGATGGCCAGGGCAGCCACCAGGACTTCCACTCTGGTCTTATTAAAGGAAAATTATGACTGTGTGAGGACAGCCATTGATTTAGATATGGAGAAAATAGAAACTTCCATCAATCACCTTCAGGAATCACTGGCTTCATTATCAGAAGTAATACTGCAGGATAGGAGGGCTGTTTGCTGCCTTAGCTAAGGGGTGTTGCTCTTATATAGACCATTCGGGGTTGTTAACCCTTTTGGGACCCTAATTGTTCTCCAGCTATAGTTGACTTTTGCCCCCTACATTTTGAACTGCTTAGTTGCTATTGTTAAGACACACTTAGGTACAGTACAGCTCATGATCTTAAAGCAGAGATACAAAGAACTAGATATGGAAGATCGGGAGTATGAGCTATCAGAATACCAGCAATTGCTTCAGGATTGAAGCATGCACAAAAGAAAAGAGGGGATGAAAGGGTTAACTCGGGAACTCTCAAAAGGTCAGAGGCTAAGTTACATTCCTCAGACCACAAAGGGGAAGGGGAAGGGGAGACCGACCTAAGGGTGGGGACACATTCCAAAGGACTGACCTTTGACCACCTACCTCATCACCTAACAACCAATTTGTTTAAATGTAACACTGTTCTGCCGATCACGTTGTGCCTAATGGTGGCTGCCCTGAGAACTGTATAAAAGGCTGCGCAGCCAGGAGTGCGGGTCGTTCTCTCTTCATGTGCAGAGCAGCGGCAGCATGCTGGTTTTAATAAAAATTCCTCTCGCGTTTTGCATAAAAAAAAGAAGAGGAAGAGGAAGACTATGGAAGAAGGATGGGACAATAGCAAAACAGTTACATCCCTGTCATGGAGATGCCAGGAAAAGAAGATACAGAAAAAGAAGTAGGAGAAATACTTGACGTACTAGTAGTTTATGAGAATCTCCCAAAATTAATGATCAGTAAGGACTCCACTCTTAAGAACCTTAGAGGTGATCAAGGATAATCCACAACCCAATTAAAGAGAACCAATAACATAAAGCAGCAGTCAGCCACATTATGGCCAACCTTCAGAAAATTGAAGACAACCAGAAAACTTCCAACGGAGAAAACAGCTTGCCTGGAGAGGAACACGAATGAGAAGGTCATCTGACTTCTCTCCAGAAACTATGGGAGGAGGAAGAAAGTGGAATGAGACATGAAAACAYACAAGGAGAGCTGGTGTGTTGGAAAGCGCTTACTGAGTCAGAATGAAGACTCAGGGGTTACAGCCCTAAGACTCATGCAGGAAAAGTGTGGCATGGTGGCACACACTCAGCATCCGAGCCTTGGGGAGGTGGAGACAGGAGCCGCTCTGGTACTCTCTGGTCAGCCAGCATTGCCAAAGCTGTGGGTCTCAGACCAATGAGACCCTGCCTCCAAAAACAAGCTGTACAGTTCCTGAGGAATGACACAGGCTGACATCTGGCCTCCACACCCATACACCCACACTGGCACCCACCCTGGCATGCACACACAAATGTCATTTAAAAGTGAAGAAAAAATACTATCTCAGGGAAAACGGATGGAATTTCTTACCATGAGATTTCCTGCAAAAAATACTAAAAATTCTTCAGGTAAAAAGACCGTGGTACACATGAAGAATTCAGATCTATATAAAGTCTGCATGGAGTTAGAGAAGGAATAAATGAAGACAATGAAAGTTTGTTAGTTTTTAATCCTTAATCAATGTAACATAACAATTTCTTCAAAATAAGAAGAATCTATTGGATGAGGATAACTCAGAAATAAGTGGAATTTGCAGTAGGAACACTGCCAGGATCTGAGATGGACAATCCTCTGCAGCAGAGCATCTACACTATCCATGGTGATGTTTGGAGGGNGGGGTGTGAACAGCTGGAGTCAGTGGCCTGATGATGGGGAGGGAGGAGAGATGGAGAGGTACCAGGAACCAGAACAGACATGATGTTCTAAGCATGTGTCATCACAGCCTTTTCAAAGACCAGACAGGAGAAGGAATGAATCRATTGGGAAACAAATCAGAAAGAGCACGTGAAAAGAGATTCACCCTGGGGTGTGAACAACCCTAAGAAAATGGTGGASATGCAACACACTGTGGGATCTTTTGCATTCAAGTCTAAGGAAAGATCACTGTGGAGTGACCRCTTTTTACTTCTTRAACATTTCTTTACCTGTTCTGGGGTCTTGTTGGAAAAGATGAGAGCTGAACCTCCTTCTTCTTCRTTGGGGTACTCYGGGAATGTGCCYGTCAAATTCCTGCAGAGAGAAACAGTGTGAGYGGAGAGAGAAGGGAGATGAGTCTTTTGGTAAAGYCCCGCTTGCCAACACATGCGAGTTTACATCAGTTAAGTGATGGATCTTCGGGRTGAGGCTTCCTGTCCCCAAGGCTGGGCAATGTCTCTGAGCTGCSGAGGATCRGTGACAAGCAGCCTGAGGTTTCCTGCCTCTGGGGACACATTAGTCCAAGGTGGACATCTCTCTCTTCGATAGATTGTATTTTTCTTCCTCTGCCTCCCCCACTTTAATATCAAGATGCTTTGTGGTTTAGTTTTAACAAAGACAGAAACACAAATCATTTCTTCCTGTTTAAAACTTAGGGTAAACACAGGACTTGAAGCTAAACAGAAGGGTGGAGTCATACAACTGGCATGTCCAGCAAGTGTCCGAAACACTCACATATGCGTTTGGTTTTAGGAAGTTTGGGGCCCCAAGTTTGATAGGGTCCAACAAGTATTTCTGTAGCCACATAACTTCTCCACAAAGAAAGCAGGCTGTGTAATTTGGTGTGGAGAATTACCAAAAGGGGTGTGTGGTCATTATTTAAAAGAGAAACTGAGTTTGACATAAGTGTTGCGCTTACTCATGTGTAGAGAAAATAGACTAGCTGATGAGTTAAGAACCTTTCATTCCCAGAAGTGGAGAGCCCAAGTCTCAGAAGAGSTGTTCATGTTTAACCACTTCTCAGACTATTGCCTCAAGTTATTCTTCACACTTAATTTTTGAGGACCTCTAAGGGTTTTTGTTTATGGCGGCCACACTACTGATATTTAMCCTATTAGACATCAAAACTCAGAAAATTCTAAAATACATATTTTCTAGTTCATTTAAAAGTAATTGTTATCACCATTTTTATCCAGCTCTGAATGCTCTGAGC
>BDUI01013866.1:29309-45854 GCA_002335545.1 Apodemus speciosus | reverse complement strand
GATGTCACAATATTCAGTTTTCCCGTAAAATCCAAACTCTAGAAGCTTAGAATTAATCAGTCAGATTTATATATCAAATTCTCAATTCACAATATGCCCACACAATAAATTCAGGGCCAATTCATAATGGTACAAGCTGCCCGCCTAGATAGACAAGTTACCCCAATCATTCTATTCCTATATGATATATATCCAACTGTGGCCATTTAAAGCCACACAGAATCTGAAGCATCTTGTTCATCCTCCATCTTGCTTCCTCCTCCCCTACCTGTTTCCTTTGTCCCCGTCTCTGCAACTCTTCCCTCTGCATCCCTTGTCCCTGTCCAATCACAGRCCTTCTGCTGCACTAATATTTAAATTAATTAGACAGGGAAAATCCTGCCACAATATAGTCTATTAGTAACAAAAAAGATAAAGTATACATGCTAGTTAGACTTATACAGTTACGCATTCACACATACAAGTCAAAAATTGTCTTAAATATTAGTATTAAAACAGTTAAAAGATTCAAGATACCAGCATGGCAGATGTTCTTTGTAGACTTGGCGGATTTTATAATAACCTGGGTGATAGACCTTGGACATAGCTGTGGGGATAGTCTTGACTATGTGAATTGGTGGCTGAAGACACCTCATAATTGCAGGTCAGGGCCTTTGCAGGTTAGGGCATAGGCTATGTGTGTGGGAAAACAAGCTGGRCTCTRATCTGTCTTCACTGCTCTTTGCGGTAGACTCAAAGGCTGTTTCGAGCACCTCCTCCAGCTTCTACATGTTGATGGGTGGTAACTCTCAACTGTAAGCAAAACAAACCCTTTCTCCTTTAAGTTGCACTGTCACAGTATTTTATCACAGCAACAGAAAATGAATCTATGATGGGTATCATTAAAAACAAAAGAACATAGTCTAGCAAAATGGCTCAGTGGGTAAAGCACTCCTGTGCCGGCCCAATGTCCAGAACTTAGCCCCAGACATCAAGGTGGAGCGAGAGAACAAACCCCTGAAAGTCATCTTCTGACTACCATACACCCACCAGATACATACACATCTGCACACGCACTCACACACCACACACACATACTCACAGAGACACAGAGAGGGAAAATGAGAGACCCAGACAGGGACGGAGAGAGTAATAAAATCTTAAACAACAGATGGACAATCACAGGATAGAAGAAAATCTCCAAACGTCATACACATGAGCAACCTCTCCGATTCTCACAGAAAGGGAACAGCCCAAGTGAATGAGCAGGGYGAGAGACTGAAAAACATCAAGACAGACAAAAGCGTGKGCGGTGGACACCAGCCATACTCCCCGTCCTCAGCTGAGAGACTCGAGGAGAAGAATGAAGTCCCACATGTCTCCTGAAATTGTTGCCTGCAAAGACTGGCACCAGAAATACTGGCCGAACTATGGAACAAATCCATTGCTGGTTGAATTTACAATAGTAAAAGCGCCTTGAGAAACCCCCTCACCCCTACAGCAAGTCTGTCCCCAGGACTTATCAATGGCAATGAAACACATGCCGAGAAAGAGCGGGTCCGTAACTGCACAGACGCCCTTGTCGTGCAGCTCACACCTAGAAGCGCACTACAGACGACTGTCAGGAGTCTAGTCTAAAATCAAGCACTGCTCAACCATGAACAGAAGTGAGTTAGCCACATAGACCTGAACCCATCGCAAAAACTTTCCGGTAGTGAAAAGATATAAGATCGCTAATCAAAAAAAGCAATACACGTAGCTATGCACACTCCCAGTAAATACTCCTAACTGAAATCAAGGAAATAAATCCCATTTACAATGGCAGCTAACAAAATGAAGTATCTAGAACCAAACTCAACAAAGAAGCAAAACTTTCACAAGAGGGGGGAACTGTGGGTCTGCACAAATGCAAACAYGGCTCACGGCCRYGCATCAGGATTTGCTGTGGTTAACAATGGGACTGTTTCTTGCTTAGCTAATTATTCCCCCTGCACTTATTTATTTTTTATTTTGTGTATATGAGTGTTTTGCCTGCCTGTAAAGGTATGTGCACGGGTGGCATGAAGTGTCCAAGGACCCTGTGGAACTGGAGGTAGAAACAGTTATGAGCCAACAGGGTTTCGTGTATCCCAGGCTGGCCTGGAATCTACTAGGTAGACTAAGATGACCTCAAACTCCCAAATCCCCTGCCTCCACCTCCTGAGTGCCAGGACTAGAGGTGTGCACCACCAMGAACAGTTTATGTGACGCTAGGAATAGAACGCAGGGCCCTGAGCTGAGTCAGATCTAGCTTTAYGTACATACGCCCTCATTTTGTTGAAGGYACCTTGCATTTGGTATCTGTGGGGAATTCTAGCACTAAGGCCCAGAGCCACRAACACAGGGCTTGTTTACTAAAAGGGAAACAGGGAGCCTGGGACAGAGGCGCATCGGACTATAGGTAAATGCACTTTATTATGCAGGAATCCATCTCAAGTATACTGAACAAAGCAAGGCTTTTGAGGTTAGAATCTCAGCCCAGCTGTAGCAATGGATTTCCACAGATGCAATATCTGTAATGTATTCTCCAAGTTTCCAAAAACAATCACCACCACAACAGTGGGATGAGAAGAGAAGGGAGATTGAAGTGAATGTGCCATAACGTTAAGTGGATGTGTCACAATGTTAGGCATGTGTGCAAGTTTTCTAGGATTACTTCGCAGTAGATTTAAAATTGTGTTAAAATAAAAAGGAAAGAAATAATTATAATTATGAGCGGTTTTGACTCCTAATGGAGAAAAAAAAATAAAAATTACCCAGAAATAACTTCAATAAAAATCACAGATGCTTATCATGAAGAAAAGCATAAAAGTTATATTGAGGTATGAAATGTTTGCAAAGAGCTCCCTGTGGTGTGGCGGGAACAGAGAAGATGCCAGTGAGTTCTAGGTTTTGGTGAATTGTACAGGATGTCTGGTGCTGTCAGCCCAGCATCCTCCTCCATGGGTCCAGTCACACAGAGGACCCGCCATCACAAGTCAGGTGTGACGCACTCACTGCCCTAGGAGAGCGCTGCCATGGAAACAAGTCCTCCTGTACCTCAGTACTGAGCACATGACTGTTAGGCCAGTGAGATGAAGAATTAAAAACAACAATAACAACAACAACAACAACAACAACAACAACACCCTCATCCCAGAGTCAGGGAGAGGGGTAGGGCAGTATTTCTGCTGCTTAGGAGTATTTCTCCTTCTTATACACTGCCTAGAAAAGACAGGGTACAGACCAACACACAAACATCCAAGGAAACAAACTCAATAGTGTAAGTTATAACCCCTGGAAGGAAACATACCTGGAGCTACCATAACTCTTCTAGCTCCAGAATTTCCCATGATATAACACATAAATGCCTTCTGGGTTATTTTTCTTTCCCACCCTCAATTTGAATTAAGCCAATAATAGGGTCTTGACTCTTACAAACAAGTCTTAACTAATATATAAATAAAATAGTAAATGTCTAAACAAATGAAAGTCAATAAATAAGATATAAAACAACATGGGTAATATTAAGCGAAACTATCATATGTCTATATAATCGAGACCCAATAAATGCAATTAATGAAAGATAAATTATTCAACAATTATTAAGAAAATTAGGAAAATTAGTTCAGATCACCTGAATGTAACTTCCCAAAACAGCCCAAATGAAGGGGGTGGGGGAGAGGGACAGACATAAATACATACCTAGATTNAACACAGGGCTTGTTTACTAAAAGGGAAACAGGGAGCCTGGGACAGAGGCGCATCGGACTATAGGTAAATGCACTTTATTATGCAGGAATCCATCTCAAGTATACTGAACAAAGCAAGGCTTTTGAGGTTAGAATCTCAGCCCAGCTGTAGCAATGGATTTCCACAGATGCAATATCTGTAATGTATTCTCCAAGTTTCCAAAAACAATCACCACCACAACAGTGGGATGAGAAGAGAAGGGAGATTGAAGTGAATGTGCCATAACGTTAAGTGGATGTGTCACAATGTTAGGCATGTGTGCAAGTTTTCTAGGATTACTTCGCAGTAGATTTAAAATTGTGTTAAAATAAAAAGGAAAGAAATAATTATAATTATGAGCGGTTTTGACTCCTAATGGAGAAAAAAAAATAAAAATTACCCAGAAATAACTTCAATAAAAATCACAGATGCTTATCATGAAGAAAAGCATAAAAGTTATATTGAGGTATGAAATGTTTGCAAAGAGCTCCCTGTGGTGTGGCGGGAACAGAGAAGATGCCAGTGAGTTCTAGGTTTTGGTGAATTGTACAGGATGTCTGGTGCTGTCAGCCCAGCATCCTCCTCCATGGGTCCAGTCACACAGAGGACCCGCCATCACAAGTCAGGTGTGACGCACTCACTGCCCTAGGAGAGCGCTGCCATGGAAACAAGTCCTCCTGTACCTCAGTACTGAGCACATGACTGTTAGGCCAGTGAGATGAAGAATTAAAAACAACAATAACAACAACAACAACAACAACAACAACAACACCCTCATCCCAGAGTCAGGGAGAGGGGTAGGGCAGTATTTCTGCTGCTTAGGAGTATTTCTCCTTCTTATACACTGCCTAGAAAAGACAGGGTACAGACCAACACACAAACATCCAAGGAAACAAACTCAATAGTGTAAGTTATAACCCCTGGAAGGAAACATACCTGGAGCTACCATAACTCTTCTAGCTCCAGAATTTCCCATGATATAACACATAAATGCCTTCTGGGTTATTTTTCTTTCCCACCCTCAATTTGAATTAAGCCAATAATAGGGTCTTGACTCTTACAAACAAGTCTTAACTAATATATAAATAAAATAGTAAATGTCTAAACAAATGAAAGTCAATAAATAAGATATAAAACAACATGGGTAATATTAAGCGAAACTATCATATGTCTATATAATCGAGACCCAATAAATGCAATTAATGAAAGATAAATTATTCAACAATTATTAAGAAAATTAGGAAAATTAGTTCAGATCACCTGAATGTAACTTCCCAAAACAGCCCAAATGAAGGGGGTGGGGGAGAGGGACAGACATAAATACATACCTAGATTKTTTTCCAGCCATTGATGCCCTTCAATTAGTTGGTCAATTAAGGCAAAATAATGTGGAGTGGCTTCATCAGGCATAACCCAGCCACCGGTCACAATCTCAAGCTGACCATTCTGTAGTAAACTAGGGAGGAAACACAGAGTTAAGATTACAAAGTTCACAGAAGAAATTACAATTCATAAATACCTAAGGTCAAACTTTACAAATGGCCAGTAGTTACATGAGGGAGGGGAGAATTTTTTTTTAAATAAATAATTGAGTTTCGACTCAGGCCCCAGGGATGAAGTATTCATAGYACTAGATCTTGGGTGACTCTTCTTTTCCTAGGACRCTTCTTTCGCACAGGCTTAACAGAAAGACCCCTCATGGCAGGAGCCGCATGGYTTATTTCTGAATCTCACAGAGCTCTGTACTCTGACCATGTGCTTGGTGTTTGGAGGGCTGCCAGTTCAAGATGGTGTCTGTTCCAATGTACCATATAAAAGGTGGCATTTACCTCTGTCCCTGGGACACAGTTAAGGTAATTAAGCACACGGCTCGGTAAATGCAGTAATTAACCACYGTGCTTCCATTTTACTAAATTGTGGGCTATGTAGCTCTTTTTTATTTTATTTTATTTTATTTATGATTGGTTGAAAAGCTGTGTCATTACTGTCATTTGTCTGTTGAGCATTCCTTTGCACCAATATCACACAAGACAGTGAGTACTAATGGTTAATTATTAGCATAACTTTCTCTAAGAAGGAAAGAAAATTATGAACTACCAGAAACGTATCTGAAGACATTTCTAAAACCTGCATTTATTCAAGAATTCAATTAAGTCCATGACTACACAGCCCCCTCTCTCGTGGACAACAGGCTTTTTAAGCTACTTGTTCTGTGCTGACCCTGGGGTCCAACTTTACCACACTCCAGAGGCCACACGGATCTGACTGCTGTCCTCCGAAGGAGAGGCTGGGACCCGCGTGTAAGCGGGGACTGGAGTGCAGAGTGTAAGCCCTGCCCATCAAACACGGGCATGCTATTGATTCCATTATCTGACTATCCTAATCAATACATACTTTGGAAATGCTCAGATATAATTGCTTAAAAGCAGAAATTACAAGTTAATAAGAACTAAAGTGAAATGGAAGAAAAATAATATTAATCCCAAAGACAATTTTTTCCCTTTTCAACATCTATCAGTTTTATTTAACAAAGGAAAACTGACAAAAAACACAAAAAAACAAAACAACAACAACAACAGCAGCAACAACAAAACCCTTCTATCCTAAAGACCTGAATGATCTCCAAGAAGAGGCAGGCAAGGAAAGCATTATACATTGCAGTTTCTCCAGCTGCAGGTGCTATTAGCAAATCCCCTTCCTTGGGAAGCCGTGGACACTCCTCTGATGCAACATCTGGGTTCTTATCTATGCACAATGGTTGCCCTAGTGACTCAGCCTCTTCCTTACTGAATGGCACCAAGCAATTTCATATCGCTCCTCTTCACCAACCTGGATGGTTCCAGCTGCCTTGGTGTTTCAACTCAAATATAATTTACCTAGGAGTCTCCATGAGTCCCCAAGCAATTGAGCCCTTCCCTATACCTCCTCAGTATAGAACAACACAGCCTTTATCACAAACTAAAACTGCCTGTTTATTCCTGTCTGCCTCTCCCTCCTACCCACCAACAGAATGCAAGCACCAGGAGAGCGGGGGGGGGGGGGGGGGGGGGGGGCCGTGGGGGGGGGGGGGGGGGGGGGGGGGGTGAGCATGTGCCATTACATGCCTGGCACCGAGTAGCCTGCCCTGAGAAACAGATGCATGAGACTGTCTGTTTAATATTGGTAATTAATGAGTAGATTACATTAGCTCAGGCTCACATATAAAATAATCAGTAAGGATAARGTTGTTTAGAATGGAGTTCCAATKATGATGATGGTGGTAGAAAACATGGAAGAGGAGCAGAGAGGGTTGATAGAAAAAGTATTCTTGGGAAATCTGGCTATGACTGGAGCAAGAGGAGGTGAATACTGTGATAGCACAGAGATGGCTTGGAATTCCCAGGAGTGAGGAAGGAGGAGTCATCACTTTGCAGCAATGAGCATAATTCAATTGGGCTAGTCAGTGACAGCGGGGTTTCCAGGGGGAGGGACTGCAGTGGAAAGTCAGGAGAGGAGCCTCAGTCTCACAGGCTGGAAGGAAATGGCGCTTGACAGGAAATCTTTAAAAAGGAAGTCAAAAGGACAGTCACAGGTCAAGTAGGAAGAGAGGAAGTTGTGATTGATGAGAAGCATTAGGTACATCCAAGAGAAACATCTGGAAAAGAGTGAAGACGCAAAACTGGCTCTTACAATCGTAAAAAGACTGAAATCATGKCAACTAAGTCAGGACAYAAGTGAATCCAACTCCAAAGCTGAGAGGTGGGTTGTCCAAATGCTGGCGCTCATATAGGCATCAGGGAGAATTTTWWAAACCACATGAAAAAGCCAAGATCATGGCATAGAAACCAAGGGACTTCTATAAAATGTGTGCCTTTCTCCCACCAAACAGCAGGCTCCTAAGAAAATCTGCATGAGCAGGCCGAAACCAGAACAAAAGCACGACATAAACAGAACAACTGCAGTTACCTTAGCGCAGTTTCTCTAATCCCACAGGACAGAACACCAAGTGGAAGAAAACGGTGTGAATGTTAAAGATGCAGCCACAGCCTATATACGATGTCGGGTCAGAAATGACCAGGACAGCCAGTTCACCTATTCCATGGCGGTGTCTGTCTTCCTACCATGTGACCCTTTGAATCATCCACAGGAAAAGGAAAACAAAAAACAAACAAAAAACCTAAAACAGATTACAACTCCAAATGCCTCACAGGCAGGAAGGTCCSGCTTGACAGACACGCTTACTGACATAGACAGAAGAACCTGCCGTGCGACCGTTCACCCACTCACCATGGTCAACAGGAGCATGAAGGTGCATGTAAAACTGTGTGAGTGTTCACGAGGTGTCACACTTAAAATCCCTGCTGTTTGCCGTAACATGGAAACTAATAAGGCTGTAACTGTACTTCATAGACCTCAGTAATAAAAAGATCCAGCAGTGGGAGTCACCTGTACCTTCCCAGTGTTTGCTGAGATGCTGGCACTTCCTTGTCCTCAGCGTTCAGCCGCATCAGGTGAAGTGTTTCTGTGAGAAGCAGAGGAACACGCAAACCACGCGTGCCTGTCCCGTGAAGCTGGTTTCTTAGTCTCTCTACTGGAACGCTCTCAGCTTTCCAGGAAACTTTACAACACACACATCATAATCTTAAGTAACAGACCTGAGAGCTGCATGCATACAGGAGAAGRGAGAACACACAGGGCGCGAACTCAAGAGCCCGAGTGCAAGCCTCTAAGTTTAAAACCGCCAGGGCTCACACGTCACTTTCTGGAATGGCGGCTAGCTGCCTGGTTGAGGACATTAACCAAGTCCCTCCTTCAGTGCCGGGAGACTGGGTGTAAAGCGCTCAGAGAAGTAACCAATCAGAAACAAGCTGAGGTGTCTGTCACTGCTCATTTTGCCCAAGACACAGATTTTACACTTCAGGATTGACTGCGGAGCTCAAGGAGCTGTAAATCATTTTTAGCGAGTGTCATGTCTTCTTCCACGAAGAGTCATCAGACATTTGGAATTTGGTCACACACAGAAGGATATACTCAAAGAGCTTGTCTCCCTAATGGGGAAATTGTTACAGACAACTTGGTAGCAAACAATGCATCGTTTAGCAAGCTTCAGAGAATCACAAATTAATTTCACATGAGAAAGTGAGATGAATTTGTAATCATACAATGTGGGAAACATGAAATGGTAGGAGACGACGTACTGGGTTCCATTTTTCTTTTAAAAGGAAACATCAAATTTAATTTAAAGAAAAACAACCTGAGAGTAACTGCAAGAACAACGGGCAAACCAACTCCTGAGAAGAGCAAGGCGGTCACACTGACTGGAGGGCTGGAGAAAGGGACAGGTCATTTAGCTGGAGAAGTTGCAGATGAATTTCTTTGAGGGTGGAGGGATCCTCGGGTCATTCCTGACTATCAGAATGTGCGTGAGCTTCTCTCTCTGGGAGGGGCCTGGACATCTCAAGAAGCAAAGTCTCCACTTTCCTATACTGGGTTCCATTCTTAAATATGAAATTAGTTACATGGTGTCTCCCACAGAATCAATCCGTGCCCAGGACACCTGCGAATCAGATCACCTGGTGCACAAGCCTCYGGTGTGCAGTCTCCAGTGGGAGAGCAGGAGGAAGGCTTGCTTTAAGCCCTTCCTATGCTGACCTGGGATTCCGTGCTCTCTGATGTTCTGGATGCCAGCCTTCCAAGATGGAGTATAAGAAAAGCACCTGCACCGTCTGTACGACTCCTTCCTCACTTCATTTGGATTTGTCCCCTCCCCTCGAACTGTTGTCATTCTAAAGCATCCTCCCTTCCAACATTGGTTTATACCAGCTCTTAGGAACACACTACTAACCGTCACATCCTATACAAACTTCAACAAAGCTATCACCTTTCACAAAACCCAAAACCCTCTTTCATAACATCACTGACACTAATTTCACACCTACATCGCCAATGCCTGCATCGACACTGTCATGTCCCTCCAACACAACAGAAGCTCTAAAAGGGCAAGAATTCCCTGTTGACCATTTAACATTTAGGCATCCCTACCAGCATAAAAATATAAGAAAGATGTGCCAATAACACACAAGAGAAATGAAGAATAAGTGTAGGAGATTTCAGAAGTAACTGATTTCTAAAAAGGAAGCTGAGTGAGGGCGGCATCGCCCTCACCTGTCAGCTTGCAGAGACTGGAAGGTCGCACGACGGTCTGCAAAGCCAGCTGTCTGGACACAGGTGTCCACCCATGCTATTCCCACACTCTATCCAACTGTAGACAGCATACACACTCAACGTCACTCCGAAAAGTCAGACAGAATTAACACCAAAGAAGGGATACACTCGGCATTGGCAAGGGACAAGAAACAAAGTACAGGGTCACCAGCTGGCAGTGATTATGCTAAGTCTCTTTCATAAGACTTTCTAAAGTTCTTCAAGAAATGTACTTCAAGGCTGGGCAGTGGTGGCGCATGCCTTTATCTCAGCACTCAGGAGCCAGAGGCAGTGGATCTCTGAGGTTGAGGCCTGCTCTATAAAGCTAGCACTCGGAAAGCCAGTGCTACCCAGAGAAACCCTGTCTGGAAAAACCAAATGGAGAGGTGGTTCACTAACTCATCTTTCCTTGCCAAGTAGGCAGGATTCTATTGGTATGTTAGTCTACCATGTTTGCAGACACTTGAACCATTTCTAGTCTGCTGGGCGCATGCATGAGTCCTTTCGTGAACATAACTCCAGTCTGCTGTGTGCACGCCCGAGTCTTTTCGTGAATATAATGTAATCTCTCTCATGTCAATTGATCAGCTCCTCACACACAACACATCAACACATATGATCACTTGGTAAAGCCTCCAGAAGTCACCCCCTCTAAGTTGCAGCAGCCAGCCACTACAGTGTTCCAGCTGCTGCACCTTCTCCCAGCCTTTGCTGCTCTCAACATTAACAGCCCCAAAGGGTATCTTATATCCTCTGCTGTGAGGCTGCACCTAACCAATCTCTTGCGGTGTCTGAGGTGCCAAGTTCTTGCCTGTCACAGAGTCTTCCTCATCCCCTCACATCCTCTTCTTGACTGGCGTTTTAATCACCCTCAGATTTCCTCCTAAATACTACAYGCTTCCAAACCTCACTGAAAACAACACGCTTTTACAGTAGTGTCCCTAACTGTGCCCTCCTTGTTCGTGGAGGGCTTACCCTGGATCGTAGCACAGTAAATATTTGTCAAATGAAGAACASAGTAAGTAGGGGAAGGCTTCCGAGGTAACGTAATACCTCACCTGAGTCATGGGAAGGATTAGGTATGGAATTACTCAATGCACAAAACAACAACGTGTATGAAGACAGCAGCAGGTCAGTACGCTGGAAGTCTGGCGCCGTGCCAGCCTCAGTGCGACTGAAGCGAGCCTAAGGTAGGAGGCAACCGGAACCAAAGGCAGACGTGCTGAGAGCTGAGCAAGACGTCGATGCCAAAGGCGATGCACTTGGTGACCTTGTCACTGCAGCACCTTAGAGCGTAGACGTAACACGGGGAGAAACCCGTGCTGGTGAAGCAAAGGGCGGGCCTGGCTATGGGAAGACAACTGGGGGTGGCACTGAGTTCTAGGGAAGCACCCCACTCTGCCCTCCCTGCTTGCCCACAACAAGTAGCCTCACGCAGTAAAGCCCGGGGTTTGCTGAGGCATGAACATGCCTGGCACACAGCACACATCCAACAGGCTGTGGATCTTACCAAATCACTAACCATGGGAGATGAGGGAAGTCAAGACTGGGCTTTAGACTCAGAAGTCCTTCCAGTGCTCAGCAACAGCATCCGGGAAGCAGAGGCGGGCAGATCTCTGCGAGTTCCAGGCCAGCCTCGCCTCACAGACAGTTCCAGGGCAACTAGGGCTAACACAGAGAGACTGGCTAGCACCAGTGACTGGGCATCCCAAATCGAGTGTCACCTCACAGGTGAGAAATCAGTCACTTAAGCTGCGTGCCCTGGTCTGATGAGACCCTGCAGGCTCCTCACACTATCTAAGTCTGCAGCTGCTTCAAACCTCACAAGACACACTGACTTCACGCTCTCTGTAAATCTTACAGCATCTTCCGTTAAACCCCATAAAATCCGACCGGTATAAATGTATAATTATGAGTCTGTGAAAGAGCATTAATGGTCCATTTTTCTGGGAAAACCCAAAGTGTGCATGAGTTAAGTCTTAGGGTTTAAGCAGGAAGCAGCAAATGTTTCTGAACTCAGTGAGATTTTCACTTAAATACAAAACTGAAGAAAATGTAACAGAGTGCTTAGAATATTAGATGAAAAGCCTGTGCCTTCTTGGAAAAATGATAAARCACATAAATATAATAAAAATACAGTCTGCATTGACTGATGTGCAGCAAACACAAAATACATACTTCACACCAAATGCACACGCACACACACACACACACACATACACACACACACAAAAAAAAAAACAAAACCCAGCATAGTGCGGCTGGTCAAGACAGGAGGAAACCCACGATGTTCCCAGGTGCAGCCAGTCAGCGGGTTTCTGCACTAACCACTGGTCACAGCAGCAGAAGCAGAGGCTATTGGAGGCCATCCCACTGTCTCGGGGGCCCAGGGATGGGCTAAGTCAGTCAAAGGAAAAGCTAAGGGACAAGGGAGGGACAAGGGGGGCCTCCGGTGGAACCCATGGGCTGCCGCGCAGCCGCCAACTTGCCGTTTAGGTTTAGACATTTGCTCTGTAGCTCATCTTCATAATGAGAGAGAGAGAGAAAATTCTACAAACAGGAGTTACGAAATTGTCAGTTACCTAGTTAGCACTAGCTAAGAATTTTAAATAACAGCAACAAAAATCTAAAGTTGAATTAAGTTTGTTACAAAATGCACAGACGTGGCCTACTATTTAGGTGCCCAGTGGACTCTCAGTTCAAGTAAGAAAACAAGTGTCTTTGCTCTACATCAGCGGTTCTCAAGCTGTGGGTTGGGAGGCCWTGGGGAGAAGGGAGGTTGGACCCTTTCACAGCAGTTTCCTACGACCACACAGATATTTATATTATGATTCATAACAGTATTAAAATTACAGTTCTGAAGTAGCCATGAGATATAACTGTATGGTTGAGGGAGTCACCACAACTGTATGGAGGAACTGTATCTTGACCCTCGGGTCCCGGCGTCTGGAAGGCTGAGGGCCACTGAGCTGGACCCACGTCAGSTGGCCTGAGGGAGTACAGATGACTATAGCTAAAAGGAAATGTCAAAAAACTGATGTAAAAGTAAAACTCAATTCTCTGAAACAGTTTTATGATTTTCTTTTTGGTCAAGCAAAATGGCGTCACTCCCCCACTGATCCCTTTACTTCCTGGCGACAAAGAAGCAGCTTCCAAAGAGGTCTCTTAAGATGATAGACCGAGCGTCTCCGATTGCCATCCTGTCTTAAGTACTGAGTTGACTCATGCAGAAGCAACATTTTGGTACCTATCAAAACCAGTCAGATAGCAACCGTTTTATATGGCTCTGTCTACATAAAGTGGGCAACAACAAAGAAAAAACAAAGAGATGCAAACACAGCAGGGATGGGCCAAGAAGGGACCATCACTTCTCACCGAGTGGGGAAATACAGTCAGCTCTGAGCCCACGGCCATCGGGAGAGCCAGACAGAGTGCACTGCCATGAACTTGATTCTCTGAGGCTCCAGCAAGGTCCCTCTTTTGTAGAGCCAAGGACAATAAGAAAGCTGAATGCTGGACACTAACTGTAACCACAATATCTTCCCTTCCAGAATTTTCTCCCCATGCACACTGCTTTTAGCAGTTCCATGAACCTCTTACCTCGGTTTCCCTATGTTTCAAGAGTTAGAAGATGATAATTAGTGAAGAAAAATGGATGTATTTGCAGCTTGTCCAGAAGTAGAGARAGAAAACCTGTACCTTCCCAGGGTTAGCAGTGTTACATTTCTACAGAAGAGATGAACCAAGGTCACAGGACAGGCGTTTGTTGACTTATTTGTGTGGAAGTTGTTAGACCTGTCTGAAGTCTCTTCTGGGAGACCAGCTCCTCGTCAGCCCAGGGGATTCAGCCCTTTCCTCTACTAGCTCGGGAAATCTTAATTCCTAAAGGTCCGTTGTTTTAGGAYCCTGACTTCGCTTCCTGCAGCACCTGACCCGCCTTTATGGGACCCAAGCCTTCYCTCTCTTTACCAAACACAGGCAGTAGCAAGCACAGTACCCTCCTAGCTCCTATCAGAGCTGGACTCCATCCAAGTCACTGAAGACAGGCATAGGCTATTTCTCCTACCCAGCTTATGGGTGACATGCACACAGAAGCCAGTCCAGACTCAGGGCTCCACAGCTTCACCAAAGAAAAGGGACAACTGACAGCGATGGGCATTTCTTCTCCAGGACTTCTCAAGAGCCCCAGGTCCCAATTCCCATTTCCTCTGACCCACCTGCTAGACTCCCGACTCTCAAACACTTTTCTAGGAYTCCTTTTCCCAACAARGGAGCAGAGGRATATCATCTCAGAAAATCATCTGCATTGGGGGAAGATGCCTGGGCACAAGCAATCAAGGGCAGGCTCCATGATGGGCTTGAGGAAGCTGACGTCAGGAGGCRTGGTCCACAGTCCACAGCACGGGACAGGGAAGTACAGACTGTACCTGTGTACTCCCTCCTGTCCACTGTCAACCCTCGCTYGTCTCACTCAGGACTCAAAGTCCTGAAAATTATTCCGCTGAGTGGCTGAGTCCACTCTCCTGTCTGGCGAAGGGCAGAAAGGTGGAGAACCGGATCTCCCTGCCTGAGAGACCATCTCCCAGAACAAACAGATGAAGTCATGTGATAAATACCGCAAGGAAACTGGCAATGGGTGGGTGGAAAAACAAGAGCTGTTAAGCACTTTAGACTGTATCCATGGACAATTTCCAGGAGTAGATAAACCTGTTGGCACTCAAGAATGAACTAAACGCTTGGCCTTACGGGACAATCATACATAATTAAAGTTAAGGCAAAGCGTTCAATGAGAGGAAGAGGTGGACTCAATGGAGAATGGGGGAGGGGCACATCCTTGAGAAAGAACTCAAAAAAAAAAAATCAACACTGAAGTGCAGAAGGGGGAGGAGAGGGAGGAGCAGCAGAGGCGGCAGAGAACCCAAGAGTCAGAGACTGGGGTTCTAAGACAAAAGCTCCCCCCAGCTGAAGACGGTACAACACATATGTGAAGAGGTCAAAGTGCTGATGAAAAAGAATAAAACRTTCCACGCTCCATGGTAGTAGCTGGATGAAAACTTTAACGGTTTCATGTTGTTGGATACTAAAGAGCTTCAGAGCACAGGGTAAAAAAAAAAAAAACTTCAATGAAGCATTATATAAGCAAGCTTTTTAAAGACAGAACAGAAAYAGATTTATAATTAACTTCCTATTAAAAGATGAAGACTTTCAAGATGACTTCAGGACTAAAAATTATAGTAAGTGTCCAAGACAAATATTCCAAGAAGAAATAAAAGTTATAAAAATAAGAGCCACTAATACTTATTAGTAACTCTTTAAAAGCCTCTGTCAGGCCTTGTCCTCCGGACACCACACCCACAAGCACACCTCAGCGCTGTTTCAAGATAAACTGACTGAGGTTCTGCAACATATATGCAACTCAGAGTGACCCTGCACAGGCGAGCTGGCCCGGGCCTTCCTTGGCTCTCCTTCCAGGGTCTGTCGTGTCACTCGGGACACTGCTGAATGCTCTGCAGCTCACACTCACCTACTTTTCATGACCCCTGGACTTGCACTGTGGGATTGTGCACAGCGGTGGTTTTTGGGAAGGGAATGTGGAGCCACAGAAGAGGTGGCTGCATACAGGTGACTGTACACAGTAGTGACAAAATGCCTATAAACGCATRTAAAACRCCCTYCTCTGCAGGCATCAACASAGGCTTCAACACTGCTCTCCGAAGACTGACTCTCAGATCACTAGACATCCACGCTAGCTATAAATAAATACAACTGGGAAACCAGCACTTACAAGTTGCAAAGTATTCTCCAGCATGCTCAAGTAAAGGAAGAAAGAAAGAATGAAAGAAAGAAAGGAAGGAAGGAAGGAAGGAAGGAAGGAAGGAAGGAAGGAAGGAAGAAAGAAAGAAAGAAAGAAAGAACAAAAAATGAAATAAAACAATAAAACAAATAAATTAAAAAAAACCAGTAATATACAGCTGCCAAGTATTCCAGTATTTAGAGAAAATATAATGAGAAAACAAAACAAACAACAACCCCCAACACTAGTTAGTTAAAATAACGCTGAAAGGAACGCAGGCAGAATCGCCCTGTCTATGAAGATAAGYGGACTGCCTGCCTAGCACTATTCAAGCAGGGAGAAGGAACCAGGAAAGATGGAGAGCTGAAAAGACAGAGGGTAAAAGCCAGCAAACTAGAAATCCCCTCTGGTTGGAAAAGCACAACAGAAATAATGAAAGGTTTTGGGCAGTCTCAGTTTTAAAATAAAGAAAATAAATCAGATGAATAATTTTGAAAACAAAAAATACCTACAAGTGGGATTGATTCATCAAATATAAGGAATTTCTAACTTTGCTACTTTTTAGAAACTATGTATCCATGAGTAAGATGTAAACAACTAAAACTCTTCTTAAATCAGAGTTTGTGACACTGAAGAGTTGGCAATAAAGCAAACACCAGCTCTATGTAACTTTGTAAGAGTTCAGAGTTTTAAAAGGTACTGAAAGGTAGGTGGGTCTAATCTATGGGTGCAGAACGCGGTGAGGTGTTCTCTCTCTTCTCCCTCCCACTCCATGCCTGTGTGTATCGTGTATCCCAGTCTGCTAGCCTCTGCCTCTGTCTGTTCTCTATCTCCCTCCC
>BDUI01013860.1:10081-37834 GCA_002335545.1 Apodemus speciosus | reverse complement strand
AGTTGCCCCTCTCATCTTTCCAGGCTCTGGTCACCCTTGCAGCACCTCGCTCTTCAGGCCTGGGCATGACAGATCTGGTCCTAGGCACCATGCTTTCTTCTACGCGTTGCTGCTTTAGTGTGGTAAATAATTCCTTTACAGAACACACTCTGTCCAACGGTACCATCCTGTGACTTGACTAATGCAATATTGATAAGGTTCAGGACACACTGTTCCAAAGTGTAGTGTCTTTGCGTAGTAAATATTTGAMGCTAAAGAAAGTTAAGGAGGGGGCTGAAGAGATGGCTCAGCGTTTAAGAGCACTGGCTGCTCTTCCAGAGGTCCCGAGTTCAATTCCCATCAATCACGTAGAGGCTCACAACCATCTGTAATGGCATCTAATGCCCTCTTCTGGTCAGCAGGTGTGCATGCAGATGGAGCACTCATAGATGAAATAAATACATTTTATAAAAGAAAGAAYGTTAAGGAAAGTAGGCGTGTTGTTCCCCCTTCCCCTTCCCTTTTCTTCTCTGTKGAAGCAGTTAAGARGCCATGGGTAATATCCTGACCTCATCCTGAAGCAGTTCCTAAGGTTCTCRTGCAGATGTCCTTCCTATACTAGAGGGGAGGTAGAGCTTTATCTCTAAAGATGAGGCCCCCAGAGAATACTAGCTGGTGGGCCTCACTGAGAACCCTTCCTCTGAGTGTATTGTCAGTAAATCGAGTCCTTTCTGACCTGTCACATTGCTACCGGAGGTTGGAGTCTAGAACTAGGATATGCACTTCTTGGCCTCTTATCCAAATAATTGAAAATATGGGCTCATTCAGACTTGCAAAAGCAGCAGGATAATGGTATTGGAGTGAAGTGATATTGCAGATTAAAGAGGGGCTATGTCAAGACTGACAGAAGGCCACGTGATTACTCAAAGGCCCAAATGATTGCTCAGGGCTCCTTCTCAYGGGAGTCWGGGAAGGAGTTCATGAGTTGAAGTTTGAGAGCTTCTCTATTTTAATTGATAGGTTGAATTAAATAAACATGTCTCGACTGTGCCTACCCCTTCCCAAAATGCATCTGACTTCAATCCTATGTGCACTCCATTATGCTTAGGTGTAAGAAGGTAAACAGAGGGCTGTCCTTTAAAAGTGACTAGAGGATACAGTTTTGTTTACTATCCATACGCCCCCAAACAATCCAGGCCAGATTGGCCTTTCTATTCCTCCTTCTCAGATAGTCGGGGGGGATATTCTTGAATCTTGTCTAATCTTTATTGCTATCAGTAACAAGAGAACAAGAATAATTGCTCAGAGATGGGGAGCATGTGTGTGCCCTGATTGAAGTGCCGGGGTGACAAGGTTTTGGGGTAGCTACGGGCAGCGTTTCGATGGGTGTGTCTGCATAGCGCATGCAGGCGAAGCAACTAGGTGTCTAAGAGCATCAGTATGAGAGAGGTTTGTGCGTGAACACAAGGACCTAGGCCTGGGATGCTGGGGTCACTCGGGGAAGGGGGCAGACACGGAGAGCTGGTTATGCAGGCRAGGGGTCATTCCAGTCAGGGTTAGGGATGTTAAAGGAACGCTTTCTCCTTGAGCAGAAAACACAGGTTCTGGACTCACACRGGTTGGTGAGGATCRCAGGGTGAGGAGACTCAGAAAAGGGCCCCTGGGGAAGGAGAGGGAGTCCCGTGGGGTTCCGAGAGTCCAAATCTATCTCGTATGCTCTCTGCCTTAAATTACCTTAACGGTGGTCCCTGTTCATCACACCTAGATAACTATTTCCTTCATCTTTAATTTCTTCATGAAGGTTCTCCTGTTACGTAAGACTCACTCTTCAGTGAATGTGTGTGCTTTCTTCGATACTTTGTCCTTTCTTAGAAGGGGCCTCAGTGGTGAGCTCAGAGGGTACCGTGCAAAAATATCTCTCCTCYTGTAYGATATAAAATATTGAATGGTATCTAACCYGATTCTTTGGATGCCTCTGCTTTGTGGCTGCCTTAACAGTAGACTGGGTTTTTGCTCAGTAATCCAGTCTCTCAGTAAGGGCCTGTTGCAACACAAGGCACAGGCAGTGAACTCTGTAGGCCAAGAGCATCTGCCCCGCATTCTTACACGGAACAGAAGCTGCTGATAGCCCAATAACCCAACATGGGAGCCCAGGACAAGCGTATTAGAAACCAAAGCAGTCACCATTTGTCATACCAAAATTCAAAGAGTAATTAGCATTTTTCCTGTAGCRTTACAGAAGACCATACTTTTTTTTTATTACAAAAATCCAATCRAATAAAAATTATTTGTATTTCAGTATTGTAGTTTGAACCACTGAAACCCTGAGCAGCTGGGATTTTCTTGACTGAATYATTTGAAGTGGGACTTACTGGAAATCTGGGCCACACCTTCTACACCAATCATCAACGAAGGAGATACACCACAGGTTTGCCCACAGGGCAACCTGGTGAGGCCGTTTTTCTCAGTTGAGGTTTTCTCTTTTTAAAATGATGCCAGCCTGTGTTGACTTGTCACGAAACTGGTCAGCACAAAGGATACCAGCTCTCAAAACAGACTCAGGGGAAAAACAAAAAACAAGAACAAAACACCCCAGGCATGGTGACACGTGTCTGTAAACCCAGGGAGTCAAAGCGGGAATTCAAGATCAACCTAACTRCTTAGGAGAGGCTGAAGATGGCCTGGATTATTCGCCATTTCTAGGACTCTGTAGCTGTCATATTATAGCCGAATGAGCAGGCTTGTATCTTGGCGAATGCGAAACCAAGAGCAGCACCATTAAGAGATCACTGAATGGAGAAAGCTGTAGACAAGGGAAGGTTGTTAGTACTCTGTCCCAGCTCCACCCCACAATTACCTGGCAACAGCCAGGTATGCCCNGTGGTCCCTCAGGGGGAAGGGGTGCCTGGGCATGCGCCCTCCTAGGGCACCCCCTTCCCCACACCACCGTGCAAAGCTCTCAAGGAAGCAATTAGGTCGTCCCTACATATTCACACAGGAGTGGGCCGGCTCCTCCAGCATGCTCAGGTTAAGGCCACCATTTAAAAAGAAATGATAGCGGACACACTCCCCCAAGGGTGAGGGTGCCTATAGCTAGAAGTCTCAGAACACGTATTGGTATTATTAAATGGACGGACAGAAATGCCTCTGGGTGTGCTTAGCTTGCACCAGAGAGTTTTAGCTGAAAATAAAGGGAAGGAGACTTTTGAAGGAGTAGTCGCTAACCACACTAGCATACTTGGCATGAGGTGGGTGTCACAACAGTGCCAAAGTTCCTCATTCATTCCAGTCCTAAAATATTGCTATCGGGGCAGGTGAAAATGGGGTGCAGATCAAGAAGACAAAGCCTAGGCTCCCAGAATCTACTTCACATCAGAAACAAAGCCAGGACCCCGGCACACACCTGGCCAGAGGATGGCATAACTCATTTAAAGAGTTTTTTATAGTCATTTTTATATCAGGGCCAATTGAGGAAAATCTTATCAATAGCCTATTTTTCCCCTTGAGTGTGGAAGTTAGAAAACAATCTCGTTGAGTTCCCCTGAAAGAATGAGAAATACAGCTTAACTCCCCAATGCCTAAGTTTAGGGATGCACTCACACTCCTAAGGAGTCTTAAATACCTCAAATTCCAGACCCTGCTCTGCCTTAGAAAATAGGCGAAAGGTCACATTCCTTGAGCCCACTCTCTGTAGGGAACTAGGTCAAAGGGCTTAAGATAGGCCCAGTAAGATGACAGGAAATGAGCTGACTAACTGCGTATCTAGCTTCTGTAAACTGCTTGCACCATCAACCCCCACCCAGGAGCTCACGCACATGCGGAGTTCCTATAGGAAACTGATTGGTCCACGGAGCGCGGGCTTGGATAATTTAAATTGATTGGCCTAGAAACTATGGAGTGGTACAAATCAATTGGCTCGCACTGTGCAGGCTCTTGATGCTAAGAAATGATTGGTTTATGTACACGAGCTTTACTGTAACCCTATAAAAGCTCTCCCAGTTCTGCACTCAGAGTCCACAGTCCTCTACCCTGTGTGGTGTACAACTGTGAACCCCAGTGCGCCTGGAATAAAAGTCTCTTGCTGTTTGCATCAACACCGTTTCTCGAGAGTGATTTGGGTGTCACCTTCCGAGGCGTGGGGGGCCCTCGTTTCTAGGGTCTTTCACCCTCAAGGGAAAATTTTTAAAAAAAAGTTTATTAATGTCAGTGAGAGAGAAAATAAACATGGCTTTTCAGTCACTTGTTTGTTCCTCTTTGGTGATGTTTAAGAAATAGATTCTTAGATGGGGGTGTAGACAGACAGGAAAAACAACGTAGAGTGTCCTGAGAACACTGGAGATAGAACTACAGAGACAAAAATTGTAGCCTGCAGTAGAGAAGACTGCAGAGTTCTTACCACAAAGTTCTGAGGCTTAAACTGATGACTCTTCTATGCATATGAGTATACCATTACTCTCTTCAGACACACCAGAAGAGGGCATCATATCCCGTAACAGATGGATATGAGCCACCATGGGGTTGCTGGGAATTGAACTCAGGACCACTGGAAGAGAGCCAGTGCTCTTAACCGCKGAGCATCTCTCCAGCCCAAGCTGGCCACTCTTATACGATGCTTTCTACACAGGTGCTCATCTACATGAAATACCACCCGACTCCCTCACAAACATGCACAACTTTTAAATGGGCAATAAGATTAAACTAAAAAAGTGTAAGAAAAAAAAATCCAGACATGCATGGTGCCTCGCAACTGTAATCTGAACATATTTGGGATCTTAGCACAAGGTAGACTGAGGCAGTAAGACCCCAAGAACTCTGGGCTACCTACGTAGTGAGATCTAGGACAGCTGGGGTTATAGGGCAAGATCCCGTTGACAAAAAGACTTTGTTGGGGGGTGGGGGGAAAACAAAACAAAACACTACAAAAACAAACAAAGCCCCACCACCAACAGTTCCACAAGTTTCCCCTTAGGCCACCGGGACATTCCTCCTGCTTTTTGGCAAATACAAAAACACAACAAGGTGGGATGGGGGTGGGGTGTAGAGGCAGGGGAGGTAGGGAAATAAAGAGAGGGAGGGGCCCAGGGGGAGGGCAAGCTCTATAGTTCTGCCTTCAGTCTCACTGGGGGAGCATTTCCTGGACTCTCAGGATTCTCTGGAGAAGGGTAGGCTCATCCTTGGAGCCACACGGGGGCCCTGGGAAGCTGTGTGAACTCTTCACGCCAAAGCTGCCCACTCAGAGGGGCAGGGCTCGCTGAGAGCAGCTACACGAGAGTCTGCGCATCAGCCTCCGCATTAGGCTACGAAGACTGGAATGGAGTGTCAAATGGTGTGGGTGACATCCACAGCATTTGGCAGCATTTGCTGAAGATAATTTGAGAGAAAGAGTCAAGTTGACAGCCTTTCTTTCACAGCGAAATTGCCTGGTTCTGGTGCTGCCTAGTTTCTGGCTCCCCTGCCTAAATGGGTATCACAGTAATTCCAATGGGGCTGTTTACATGAGCAGAGCAAGCTGACTCCTTGGTAACAAGCTGGGACTGCAAAGCCCTCCATCTGACACTCAAGGACCATCCAGTAGAGACATTTCCTCCACACTCCACACTGGAGGGGAAGTTCTCTGGGAACAGTGCCCTTCTTTAGAGGCTTATTTACATTCACCGAGCTAATGGTTTTTGTCCAGTAATACATTTAAATTGCTTTCCATTCTAGAGTTAAGCTCGCGATCACGTTTCTGAATACGACTTCTTTTCCACTGTGCAGCCAGCAATTTCCTCGAGTGTGGGACGAGAGCATTGTCCTTTTGAAGTCATTTAAAACAGACCTGGTCTCTGCACTCTCGGGAGAATATTCTCTGGATGATAATTACAGCCAAATTCAATGTTCAAATGCACAGAAGCCATCCTGGGCTCTCCCGCTCTGGCTGGTCCACCTCCCCCCAAACCCCTCACCCTCCACTGCCCCACCCCCACCCCAACCCCCGCTTATTGCAGGGCAATAATGCTCATATCGATCTGGGGGAAAGCCAGACGTTCAGCCTCTGAGGGTGTAAGAGTCTCAAGTCAGCTGTAGAAAGGGCAAGGAGGTTGAGGAGACCGGGTCTTCACTGGCTTATGAACAGCCACACTTACCCGGCACAATATCACAGAGAAGGCTTTTTAGGAATGAACAGCATTAGGCTTAGGCAATCTTGCAGCAGCGATTGCTTAGTAAACGGGGCAGCTCATGGCCAATGGACGGAGAAGACAAGATTGCTTTCTTTTTTTCCTTTCTTTTTTCTTTTTTTCTTTTTTTGGTTTTTTTTTCGAGACAGGGTTTCTCTGTGTAGCTCTGGCTATCCTGGAACTCACTCTGTAGACCAGGCTGGCTTCAAACTCAGAAATCCGCCTGCCTCTGCCTCCCAAGTGCTGGGATTAAAGGAGTGCGCCACCACCGCCCGGCACAAGATTGTTTTCAAATTGGAGAAGGTGGATGAGGCTGGCAAGTGAAACTGAASCACATGTAATTCTGTTTCAGCACCGTGGGTCATTAGTGCAACCCAGGTGCTTAAAAATAGTGCTTTTATGAGACCAACAGAGAAGGGCGTAGGTCCATGGTAGAAGGCCTTCCGAGCATGCGCAAGGCTCCGTGTTTGGTCCCAGCGAAACAGAACAAAAGCAAGGAGGAAAAGAGGCATGAGTATTCCTCCACACTCATCTTGTAGAGAGTGGTCGCTTCCCTCTCATCCGCAGGGGATATGGCCCACAAACAACTGGAACCCAGAATACTCAATCCTATGCATTATTTTTCCTATGTACACATATTATGATTATTAGCCATGGTGCGAAATTAACTAATAAAATATACTGTAAACTGAAAGTTTACTGCAGACTGAAATTCCATAATTGTGAGAGTAGGTATGTTTTATATTAAGTATCATCCAACAGTATCTGAGACCCATAGCATAGACTTCTCCCTGATCGTCGCACCAATGTATCTGATTAATGCTTTATGATTTTCTTTTGTTCTTGACAATAAAAATCCATRTAAATGCTTCCATGGTGAACCTGGTATTCGGAACAACCTCCGTGCATGTTCCTAGGTCCCTCGGGTTYGGTGCAGAATGAACAGTCTCCTTTTCCCTTTGGGGTGAGAGAGCTGTGCTTTACGCTAGCACACAAATCTACCVGGGTAAATTTATTTCTGGAATTTCTCAACTTAATATCTTCAGACCTTGGATACCCTCCAGTCACTGCAAGTGTGGAAAGTAAATCCAGGACAAGAGAAGACYGTGCTTCGCTTCTGAGGACAGGGGAGGCCATAGTTTATACAAAACCAAATTGCCCTTCTGCTTAATTTTCAAACTCAGTATCATACATGGTGGGTTTCGACAGTAAAATGGCTTAAGAAAAGCTAAAGAAAGCTAGCATTCAAGTGAAAAACCTTTAACCCAATGATAAATTTTACAGAGAAAGCAATTACAAGAGCCTGGGACCTGAGGATTGTCTAGCCTAAACCTGGGTCCTACCAGTGCWTTGTCTAGCAGGCTCTGAAGGCAGTCAGGGCTTTTGTGTTGGGCGGTTTGCTTCGTCCAAGTCTGCAGGTCAAGCTCCCTGCTGGGTGTGGCCTGCCTTGTCTCTGAATGCCCGCCAAGCCCAGCCACTCCCCTGGAAACATTATTCATTAGCTGCTGTAACGTCACTACCAATCTGTGCTGCTGCTGTTCTCCGCAGTAGGGCTCAAAAGCTAGGACAGATTCTAACGAAAATAGATCTTTGGCTGAAGAGCAGGTGTTGGTGGTGGCAGGCTAGAATGTCACACAAAGGCAACTCAGAAAGGGAAAAGTGCACACCCAGACCAGAAAACCATTTGCTTTTTAAAACGAGGCATATGGAATATTGAATGTGTGGGTAGGAGTGAAAGAGAAACCCCAAAAAAGTAATTCACATGGATAAATGCCCATATACAGAACAAAAATTCTTGATCTGATTCCAGTTTCTAAGTATCCTACAAGGAAAGGCAGGATGTGCAAGCGTCAGCTGCTCTGCCTTCAGGTCAAGATGGTCAAGAGGCCAGGATGGGTAAGCTGTGGACTTGTTGGACCACAGCTGGATCTTGGCTGGGTCAGCCTCGGTCTTCTCTGCTACATCAGCCTCAGTCTTACACACACACAGGRTCTGAGACGAGCCACCAATTCAACGATTATCATTCCTAGCACTCTTTAAAACTGGATTAACAAATTCCTTATTTATTTATTTTTATTTTGGTTACCTGGAGGCTTTGGTCTGAGTACCATGGATAAGAAATATTGATAGGTACTGAAAGGAAGCCTAGCTGATAGAATATAGGAATCCTTCTGCTTGTTGGCGAAAGTAACACGGCTAGTGAGCTTACAATTTAATCAGGTAATGGAGGACATTGGGGYTTTYGCTAATATATTCATGGAGTCAGACAAGACAGCGCAGCACTGTTGAATACAGGCTCTAAAATCCTCCTTTATGYACACTGACTGCACTTGACCAACTGGTATTAAATGGGTTGGTAACAGCTGTCAGATTTCCAGGTTCTTATGATAAGGTTCTTTGCTTAGCTCAACCTTAAGTCCATGCCAAAAGCTTGTATTATTACCTTCTGTGGAGCCATTAGAGGAACACTGGACATCATTAGTGCTGCTAACGCTGTAGGTATGAGAGATCTCCAACAATGAGAGATCTCCTCTCCAGGGAGCATAGCCAGGGACCCATTCAACCTTATGTGCTCTACATTTTCCCATTAGAGGCGGGAGGTACTGTATACTGCGGAGGTCTCAAATCCTAATAGTCGTATGTATGTATATATGTATGTATGTATGTATGTATGTATGTATGTATGTATGTATGTATTTTTATCTTTTACATAGATACTATTCCATAGCAAGGCTGCCACTCTACAGGTCTTAAGAGCAATGCATCAAGGGGTTATAAAGGAGAGAGGCATATGGTTAACTATCCCTAGTAGTTGAACAGGTACCATTTTGTTTGGATTCTGTGGATCAGAACACTCAAACATAAGCAGTTAAAATCATTACTACCTTATCCCAAAATCTCTCGCTCTAAGCACGGTTTGTTGTAAAGTTTAGGTCACCTTAAACATCACAGTGGCCAAGACCCAAGGTATGATCTCACATCCTTGTAACGACTTCACTCAGTATCAGCATCCAAGACATCAGGCTGGTCAGAGCATGTATGATGCGCCAATSAAATTTGTCTGTCTCTGCAGGTTGCAGGGGTGGCTGCTGGAGCTGCAGCTGTGGTCCCTACCACTATCTGTGGCTGTCTCTCAAGAGACAAGGGGTCAGTCCTTCATTTCCAGAGAGCAAGGTATAAGGCTGGACTCCCTCACCCTTTCACGAGGAAATGGCCTCTAATCTATGGAATCACGTATATGACTCCGTAAACAGAAAGTAAAATGGGAAAAGATTTGAATGCTTCAGTGATGTATCTATCCCTTAATTTTTCTGTTTTCTTTTTCCAAGTAGCCAAACTTACTGTCCCTTCTCCTGGAAACCAAGGAAGTGTCTCCTGAATCATAGACTAAAAATTAGTGAAGCTAGAGGGTTTTATTTTCTTTTGTTTCACCTTACTTCCTCCTTTCCTCAAAAATCTCTGTCCGAGACTGCCCATCTCTAGATCCCATTCTTTTTATACCTGATGCATAGAAACATGCTTCCCATTACCTTTCTGGGATCTTCTTGTGCGAGTGTTCCCTTGACGGAGGCAAGTTTCCCAGGGTCAAATGCTGCTTGCCCTGACCTGCACGGCTTTGGACTTTGGGAAGATGGGGAATGAGAAATGACAGATACACAAGGGAAAGCTGGGATCGGGTGGGCCATGTGCTTGGGTGTAGATGGTGCAGCAGCAGCAGCAGCAGCAGGAGGAGGAGGGAAAGTCACCATTTACTATATACAGCAGGGATAAGGAGGGGGAAAGCTAATCTCAATAGGGGTTGCTGAAGGGGAGCTGTCTGATTGCAGTTATCCAGGAAGAGGAGGCTGCGGTTGTACTTTCTGCATTTGCTGGTTTGAAAGGTCAACTACTCACATCTGTACTCTATCGGGGTACGGTGCTGCCGCTCCCCTGAGCTCGGCAGAGGTGGTTTTGCCAGTCTGAGGTGATGGTGTCTTTGACATGGCTGCACTCATGTCAACAATCCACATTCCCTCAGACTTCATCTGCTTCCTACGCCAGATCTTTGGAAAGTGGGGAGAGGAAGCAAAGGCAGAACTGACTGAGTCTTCTGGGAGGAGGAGGGGGACAAGGACAGGCGCTTGATGAACTTCAAATTAAACTCTTTAAATTTCTGCAATTTTTTTTATGAAGTCATACATAAATTACAGTGTGGTTTGCATATGTAAGAGAGATGATCTTGCTTCTTAAAGCAGATGGTTTTGAAATTAAAGAGAACTCCTGTATCAATCCACAGAGGGGGTTTTCTTCTCTGGCCAAACTAAAGTGAGCATTTATTTTCCAAAGCAGGTACAAAATCTTCAGTATCCACTAAGTGAAACAAGCCCAGAGTCCAGGAGAATAGGCACCKTCTGCGGCAGAGTCTTTAAAGGYTAAGCACTAAGGAAGGAAAGGCTTCCATTCTGACTAGAACCAAAATGGAGTGGGGATAGCACACACCAACAGTAGAATCTCTCACAGAAAGTCTTTTGCTTTAGGAATCACTCTAGGCAGGGATTCTTAAAGTCTTTTGCAACCACATGAAAGCAACAAATAACAACAACGTGGGTTTTGTTTTTTTTTTCAGTGAGGGAAAAAGTCAACAGAAAGGGAAAGTTTTACAATAACTTATTTCAAGAGAAATTTAATAACTGGAGTTCTTGGATTCCAGTACCATGAATGACTCAAGGCAGAGATAGAAAGGACAACAGAGCACAGCAAGAATGAGGTCATCACCCTATAACACCCTCAGTCTGGATTGTCAGGGGAGACAACCCATGCCCAGGGGTAGTCATTGAAGGCCTCACCCCAAGTCTTTTGTCATACATTTGCTAGTAGGAGCTGGGTAATGCTGTTGTAAGGGTACTTTCCTTACGCTAAAATCTCTTTTGTGAAAGAGATTTAAAAATAAAATCCTTCAAAGAGTTAAACAGTGTCACATTGTCTTCAAAGGACAGAACACCAGCTCCATCTCCCATAAGCTCTGGCTCTGCTTCCTTAGAGCCTCAGTTTCCATCCCTGTCCTGCACTCCATATCCACACGTAGATGGTGCTCAGTGAGCAAGCAGGCTCATGGATGAAGCCCTGGACTTTATTTACACACTCAATCAGTCTCTCCCTTGAATCCAGAGCTCATCCCTGATTGGGAAAGCTGCTATGTGGATCTGAGAAYTCCAAACTGGGGTCCTCAGGTTTGCTCAAGTTAAGCCATTGAGCTATCTCCTAGGCCTTGGCATTTTTCAAAACATTTCAACACCTCAGAAATTGAGTTTTGGCATTTACAGTTTCCAGTGTAGCAGTTACTAAGGACAGCCAGCCATTAAGCAAGCATTATATACTCCCCCATTTGACCCTCACCACCTGCAGGCGATGGCCGAGCTGAGGTCATGAGAGCCCGAGAACTGTTCCTGCCCCTCACTGGCTTCAGCAGTTGGGAGGGTGGGCTCTATGCATTGCTTGGGCAGCACAGTAAAGCTGACTCTGATGCCAAGTTTCAGGGGAACAGGCTCCAAGGATGTGCCACTTGTCTGCATGGGATGGGGAGAGATGCCCCCCGGCCCCAATCATAGCAGGTGGGAGAGCTGGCTCCAAAGTCCTGCGAGTAGGAGAGCTGGATCTGCTCCTTACTGGTTGCAGCATTGTGAGCTAGCTGGGGCAGTCCTGGGGAGCTCACCCTGGTGGTGGTGGCGTGGGCACATGCTGATCAGCTCARAAACCACCCAGGCCCAGACCCAGGGCTTTGAGTTGGTCCACCCTGACATCTACCCATCTATAAGCTGGTGAAGAGCAAGTCCTACAGATCCAAAGCTGCAGGAACTCAATGACACAGGGCAAAAACAAAATAGGGAGTCTCAGTGAGGAGCCAGGATTGACAGTGTAGCAGAAGTCATAGGCTTTGAACCAGACCAATGACTCATTGTGTAAAGAAGTGACAAAGGGGCATACTGTGGNTTTTGGTGGAGCTAGCATCAATATGCAAAATACTTGAGATTCTACTTTAAAAGGCTTTGGATATTTAGGGACTTATGTAAAGACCACTGCTCTATTTTTAAGACATGATTGAGCCAAGACAGAATATAGGAGACTTTATTCTATAAAGCAGTGACTAAAAATTTCCAGTATGTCAAGAATTATATACATTTGGGAAAATTGTATCAATACTGCCTTTTCTATTAAGTGCATTCCAGTAAGAGCTTCAAATTCTGTGGCCAATCATTACCTAATTTCGTATCTATCATGTGTCTACTGCTTGAATATATCAGTGCTTTTCTGCTTGTTTCTGGAAGAACTCGTGCTTGTTTAATTGGCCATTCATAAACTCCACTGATACCATCAGAAAAATACTCATTTGAGAATATTTCTTGGGCACATTTCATGCTGCCTTTAAGATTTTTTTTTTTATGTAGAGCATCCAAGACCTACTTACATGAATTTACTTTTCCCTTCATCTTCCATCACTTTTTAGAGACTTTCAACCCTCATGTTTTTTCATCTTTCTCTTATGTACAACCCAGCAATAATGCCTGTTCCGAAATCCCAAACGGTAAAGGATTTCCAAGGTGAGTGAGTCACAAATTTACAACTTTTCTTTCTTTTTATTTTTAAGAATGGGATTTCATTCTGTGCTTTAATTTATAGCAGGCTGACTAGGATTTCAGTCTTTAAATCTCTCAAAATTTGTCTTTGAGAGCACATGTGACATATCTCTACACCCCTTGGAAGCCTGGAGGGCAGAGAGGGCAGAAGACATGAGGGAGTAGGCTGGTGGAGCGGTYGGACATACAGTTAACACACGAACATCACCAAGATTCAACCCCGGAGCTTTTCAAGTCACTTAATCAGGAGAAAAGCACATAAGACACCCCCACCCCCATCACCTGCCTACACACTCAAAGACTTCTTAGAAAGGGCTCTCCTTGATCAGGTAAAGGAGAGGTAAATAGCTATTATTTTTCTCTAATTAAAAATTAACTCCATTCCAGCATATCTATGTTTTGGCCTCATAGGTTACTTTTACTTTRGATATTGTGGAGAAATAAGACGACAAAAATGAATGCACACTCAGTTCAAAGGCTGTGTCTGAAATGTCCAGATGTTTTTTAGCACACACACTTGTATGCTCTAGAGTATGGAGTGTGGAGTGAAGGCAAGCAGCACAGATAAAATAGGGTCTGAGAAAATCTCTTGGCTAAAGGGCGATGGGCTCATAGATTCAAAACACAAACTCTATTGCCTGTACTGAAAGTCTGTAATTCCAACAAAAGGATTTGAGATAAATATGATAACTTCTGTCTCTAGCATCTTAAGTCAGTCATACAGTTTTTACCTCACTTAACTGTTAATCACTTTCTTTTCCTTGCAACAGTACTGATACACATAAGACTGTATAATTACACATATGCACACACTGTCGCTTTTTTTCTAACATAATTTGTATCTTTAGCAAGGATCCTCTTCTTCCAACAGCCTAACTCTCCTGATTTTATTCTCAGTAATGGGAAGGAAGTATGGATTAACTTTTGTAATTCATTAGATAGACTAATTTTACAGAAAACAAACCTATTCACATACCTATGTATGAACAGATAGGAATTTAACCCGTTTAGTTTTCACACCTTTAAATATCCTACAACAACTTAACTTTAGTATATCACACTTTCAAGCTAACCTGTAATTTTCATGTGGGGATCACATTGTTTGCAACCATGTGTGACCCCTCTGCATCCTGTGAATACACTCAAGAAGCAAGCCAACTTGGAATAACTAGCACTTCATGTACATGTATAGGAAAGGCACGATAGCAACATTTTCTATCCCGAAGGCAAAGATAGGGAGAAACACAGCCAYTTCAAGTAAGTGGTTCAGGGAGGTTCAAAACACAAGTGGGTGGTGGCTCCGAATTTGGGACCAAATCTGTTGTTATATATCTATATTGATGTCCAGACGGTTTCTAGACTATGTTGATTCTGATGTGGCATTGACCGAGACAGGGTCTCATTCCATGGCCATGGCTAGCCTGGAACTGCCTGCTTTTTCCTAAGTGCTGGTCAGCTTGAGATCTCAGCTTTTACTGGTGGGCCATGGCCTACATGATGTCACTTAAGAGTTCTGGTACAATCTAAGGAAGAGGATGTTACGCTCTCTTTCTTAGACGCGATCATCTCCTGTGGCAGCCCGAAGTCAATCTTCTTTCTTCTTCTGGACTCCCTCCCCCCTCCCACCCTCCACATTAGGGAAAGCAATCAATACCCCTCAGACAATGGTCAGTCTCAGGTGAGCAGTGTAAGGTGAAACCATTAACTGATGTTCTGAAATGGTTCAAGAATCCTTTATTATTTTCTCTACTATTTTTAGTGGACATGATAACACTGAAGGCACATATTCTATGATTGGTAGTGAAAACAAAGAAATGTATTTGAATAATATCTTTAAAATATTTCAAATTTTTATTAAATATTTTATTCAGTTTTAAGATCACAGTTAAAGTACTTTAGCATGTTATACACATGACTTACATGTGCAATTTTTAGAAATATCAAATTAGGTATAAGATTTTGAAGAAATTATATAAATGTGTATATTGACTTTTACTACACGTACATCTAAGAAAGCAATAATTCTGTTGTACCATTAACTGGAAATCATTTATTACATGGCATGTTTACACCAACTCTAAAGAGAACCAAGCCAATTTCCAAAGCAAAAATAAAAAAAAAATAAAATAAAATGAGCAAATCAGTCATGCTGAAACTGTCAACAGACTTAAGACCTGGGGTCAAATGAAGCTATGTTAATTTATGACATGGATGTAAGCAGTTCAAACCTACGCGAACCAGTTTATAACCTGGTGTGTGGAGCCTCAGGAGGTTTCATCAACCTTTTGACAAATTCCTGAGAGCCAGAGGCTTGTTAGTGCTAATGACATGAAAATGGCGGAACACTCGCTGAGCTCAAGGCCCCAGCCTTCCAGACCCTAGGATCTGCTGCTCGGAGAGCCCAGGCACTAGTGTGAGGTGTCAGGAGGCAAGAGCGAGCAGACACCCTGGCTAGCAACAGAGAAGTCAGTGACATTGCATGGAACATGAGTCTCTATGATTTAGGTAAGAGCTGTGAGGTAAGATCCGTGTTGTGGGTGGGTTTGGAGGCATTCGATCAGACCCTTGTTACTCAGTCACCAGTTCTGGCCCAAGTTATCAGAAAATCTTTGGAAGTAGTAATAATGTTCACAAAAATTAGTTCTGTCTATGAAAATAAATTTGAAGGCATGATCAGTTTGACCACTGGCTGCCAAGAAAGAAAGTAAAAAACAAACAAACAAAAAAAAAACAAAAAACAAAATAAAAAGCCAATAAAAGAACAAAGCAAAACAAAACAGTAGCCACAGAACTTTTGACTACAAAGTTCCTCCTGTGAATTTATCAGTAAAAATCACACCACCACATATAAAATTTGGTCAAAAGAGGAACCTTTTCCTCCCTCAAAATGTATATTTATATATTTGAAGGAAAGAGTAGCACAGAGAGGTGCAGATATACAAAGAAGTCAAACACGTGTCATTTTCTTCCGCTACTTCTTTGTTCTGAAATGTAAGAAGGTAGCGACGTCCCCATGGAAAAGGACAGCCACTCGGCATGGAGTATAACCAACTTAGCTATCACTTCCACACGCAAGCCAAGTAGTCCATCAAACCCTGACGCTTCATCAGATACACAGTTCCATGAACTACTCAGCTGCTTCTGTTTTCATTACACACATGTTGTTAGTTAATCTAAGTAAGACTTTAACAATCCCCAAACTCAAAACCAAGTCCAGTCTAACTCTTTGGGAATGCCTGTATAAACAGAAACGAAATCTGATTAGCAATTAGTACACTTTGCATAAAGTGCAAAACAAGGATGTGTGGGGAGAAGCTAAATCCAATTTCCACCTAGCCGTCACTCCAAACACTACAGGTCAAATGTGATAAGCACTTGCTTCTACTGCCCATCGCAGCAAGGCGTTGTTCTCTCTGGAGAAGTCGGTTTTGTGAAGTCGAAACACTGCAGTGGAAAATCGTGGCACTGAAGGTAGAGGTGAAAGACTTACTGAAATTAACTTTGAAAGCYGAGGTAGCCCATGAGGATTGGCCTTATCTGAGGGCTCTGTGGAGCAGTGCAATCAAAGGTGACTCTCAACAGCGACATGTACACCCCAACATTTCCCTTACAAATGGTGACTCCGGGCCGCCTCTGATGTTTTCCTCTCCCCAGATAAGCCAGTGGTGCTTCTCCCCTGTTGAACGGCTGCTGTCCGCCGGCCCCCAGCTGCTGGTCTTCAGAACACTTCTGACATACAGTAGTTTACAGGCAGCATGGTCCCACTGCTTCACATTAACATCAAATGCCAAGCTCAGAACAGTTATGCAGTATCCCCGCCCCACCCCAGAAACAAAACACGCTTTTCAATTTTCAGCTAATGCCTGTTCCATAGCAATTTATAATTTGCTTGGGGGTTTACATCCGTGCAAACACTTCTGTAAACTGAGCCAAAGGTTGCAGAGTGCAAACACATTTTTTATGACTTAACAAAGCATCTGACTTAGTAAGAAAACAAGGGATTCAACATGTCAGACTCCAACCCCGACGGTTCAGATGCTCCTTTCCACTCCTRGTGTTGCCATCATTTTCCTCTAGTAATTGTAAGGACCAGAAGGAGCACAACAATGATAATGTGGGAATTATTTCAATATGGCTTCCAGGCAACATCTGATAAAATTATTTCTCATACTTGTGGAAAAGAGGCCGCCAGGGTGACAAGATCACTCAAGAAGGGGTTGAATGAACTGAGAGTTTTGATCCACCATCTGAGACTAACCTAATTTTGGGACAAGAACCTGTAGCTTCCAATGTGGCTGTGGGACATTTTTCCTCTTCCTGATCTCGCTTACAGTACCCAAACAACACTTCAAGGACATCTTACAGTATTTTTTTCTTTCACTCAGCTTCAGAGCTGCAGTTTTAGTTACTATAATATACTCTAGATACTTCAAAATTACATCGGAAATACCAGAATACCTAAAATAAATAAAGGGCTAAAGAATCCTGGAAGAGTACTACGTCTGCACCTGAGACAGACCCTTCCATTTCCAGCTCTGTAGAGAAGGGCAAGGACAACTTTCAAAAGTTTTATATACAGGTTTGAATCCAGAAATTAAGGTTAAAAGCATAAATATTGACAATTTCAACTAAATGCAAAATGGTCTCAGAAAGGTATGCTACAATGATTAGAACAGAGCAAAGCAGAACATTGCATTTTGGTTGGCTTGAGACATACATAAGGTGCAAGGACTTGTTTTCTCGAGGATGCCGAGACGAATATTGGTGAGGACGGTGCTGCTGGCAGATGCCAGGTACACCTCAGAGCAGTACAGTGATGCCAGTTTCCAGAAGGAGAGATGTGAAATGAAGATGCCGACACCAATAGCGTGAAGAACAACGGAACGGAACAGACAGAAAGATTTGTGCTAACAAATGTTACCTGAAAATACCAACACCCCTCTCCAGCAGATCCGGGGCATAAGAAGCACAGCTACTGAAATCCAGACCTCACTCAGAGAACTATAAAGCTTTGCAGGATTTCTGCTACTCTCAGTGCCTAACCGCTTAAAAATTAAGCATTTCTACAAAAAGGTTTGTTTTAAAAGAATCTGAAAACAGTCATATCCAGTAAGTCCCTCCCATTCCCACCCTGACTAAAGTAAAAGCCACCGGGGTTTAGGAAAAGCAGACCAGGTAAGATATTAACCACGTAGAAAAATGTTTTCTCTTGTTTGCTTCTTCTTTTTTTTAAAAAAAGGTCTCAGGAATATACAGCAATCTCTTAAAGGACTCTAGTGAAATGTATTGGAGGACTGAGGGAGGGTGCTCTGGCAAAAATAGATCTATTCTAATGTGTTCTAGAGAATAACAAGTTAGTACCATTGTCAAGATGCATGTTCTGCACCAATGCAATTGTTGGTTTTCTATTTTTGTTATTATTTTGGGGGGTTAGCTAATTATCATGTTTAAATCACTGCTAGCAAGTGGTCCAAAACTCCAACAGCCACCAACATCAGGACCCAGCAATTTCCAATCATTCTGTCTTTTGTTTTGAAATTTAGAAAATATTATTAAAAGTTATCATAGTAAAAATAGTATACTAACATCTGGGGCTCTTCACTTGATTTCTCCTATGTGAATGGGGTTAAGCTATCCCTACTGATTTACCTTTTACTACTTCCTGCTTCCTTCATCCCCACAACAAACAAAGTCTGAGGACATCATTCTAATGCTTTGCTGCCCTCCCTACCTGCTTTGGAAAAACAACAACAAACAAAACAAATCTCTATCTTTCTCAGTGCTGTTAGTATTGTTGTACATATTTTCAGCACCGGAACTGAAGTAATATCTACAACCGTGAGAAGCTAGGCCTAGACAGTATTAATAGAGTAATTTTATATGGCTATTAGGTCAAATTACAATTAGAAAAAAAATTACATTTCAGTCAAGTATAAATAAGAAAGCTAGATGAAACCATGTAAACTGTCACCACTTAGAGATCTAATTCAAAAGCTTCAAACTCCAGCTAGCACTATCAAAATTCCACCAGTTTGAAAAACTATTAAAAATTATTGCTGGGATCCAAAAATGAAAATTTGGTAGTTTGTGCTGTGATGCGAGAGTGGGGAAATACTTTGTGCTATGGAACAAATACCCTGTAAAATCTGTAGCCTCAGATTAATTCTGATGTATCACTTTGCATCTGTTGCTAGGAAACAAGACACTGTGAACATCAGGTGGTTAAGTCAATATGTTGAATGTTGTAAGCCAGTTAATCCACTTGGCGCTGGCATATGGTTGGTTTTATGCTTAAAAACAACAAAACATAAAAAGGAAACAGAAACTTGTAGGTGGATCTGACTGAGAGGCGCACGTCAGACACACCTCCCCCTCGGTAACTCAACGCTTCCTCAACAATACAAACTCCAAATGGCTCCTAGAACTGCAGTGCCTGTTAGGCCGTGCCTAGTGACCACGCCCCGTCCAGTCTGTCTGGGATGGATGGGAAAGGTCTGAAGCCCCAAGTCCATGTGAAGTGAGCATCTTCAGTGTGTTCAGAATAATGAAGTAATACTAAGGTCACTTCTGAATAATATTTTTGTCTTTTTTTTGTTTGTTTATATGAACGATCCATTGGTCACTTAGACCCCTGTGTAAAAATAAAAGAATCCTCAAGGCATGAAAACATCAGTAATCTGTAATCTGCAGGATGCTTCCCCTGTCTGGGAAAATATTTGCCACAATTTGCCCCAAGCAAATTCTTCTTCATCACTCAAGGCTAAGAAAAAAATTCAGATTGTAAGAATTGTAATATTCTCTTTCTCAGTCAGTCAGTCTCTCTCTCTCTCTCTCTCTCTCTCTCTCTCTCTCTCTCTCTGCCAGCAAACTACCACTACCACTCTGGTGGCAAATATAAAAGTGCAGAATATATGGACCACGAGGCCGAGCATACACCGCTAACAATGGTACGTCTGCCTGTCCGTGCTGCTTGGGAGTCTCTGGTACAGGCTTTTTAATATTTATTCTACAATATAAATGTAGGTATAACCTATTATATAAACCATCTTAGAACTTAAATCTTCATGTACAAAAGACTAAGAATATCTATAATAACTAGTGCAGTGCGTCAGGGTTTTCTTGTTTGTTTTGAAAGAATAACTAGATAATATATGAAACGTCTCACTCTCTCTGGCTGGTAAAAGAGGTGCTGGACGAGCTACAGCAAAGGCAGCCTTTTACCAAGTCACCACGGGTCACCACCAAAGCCTTCCTCCATGCAAAGCAAAGGTGCAGGCCACTTTGCTTTTGCTCAGTATCACAGGGTGACACTGCCCTTGGACATTGTGGCTTCTGAAACAACAAATGGGCCCAGAATGCTAAGGTCTGCTTCAAGTGATTCCGGGCTGTGTGGGGCAGCAAGCACTTGTCTGCAGTCTGTACTTCCCCCCCGCATGGCCGTGCTAGCATCCCTGGTAAAGACAAGGCTAGGGTAGAAGGTAAAGCACAATGTTTTACAATTAAAGGGCGCGTCACTGGTCAGCGCAAGAGATAAGAACAGGAGCCTGCGGCATTTCTTTTGGCTGTCCATCATGGGTGAGCGGAGTTGATCTCTGACCCCTGTAAAACAAGAGGAAAAATGTTACTTACTGAGGGCATATAATCTGAGATAGGCAAGGACCAAATGGCGATAGGAGCTTTTCATTGCCCCACTCAATAGTAATTGCTACTTAATCATCTAATTAAAGCTGGATTTGTCCTTAGGACTTCACTTCATGCCTTCCTTTTCTTTCTTTTCTGAAAAGCCATGTGTCCCCCACCCTTCTAACCGCTGAACAGTGTATTTTCTTTTTACCATACAAAGCTAAGCCCTTCTACTCTGTAGAGACTCAAACAAATGAAACTCAAAAACTGAAATACCCACAGTCCCACAGTATTCTTAAGCAATTGCTTAAGACATGAAAAACCTTCAGCCAAGAGTGATGTTCTATGGTAACACCTTTCTCTTAATGCATGGATGTTTTAAACGACAATTTCCTGTGTACAATGTGCCCAAAGAGGAAACTCTAATTTGGTTGCTAATACCCATGTTGATTTCTTAAGATGGATAATACACATAATTTAAAATTTAAGTTCTCCTGAAGAGAAAAATAGACTGAGCCTCAAACGGAGTAACAATAAAAAGGACAAAAATAAACAAGAGACAGCGTGGGCCTTCCACAGTGTCTCACGGGTACACGGAGTGGGGCCATCAGTGAAGAGATCACGTTTAAATGGCAAGAACATCCAGCCCAACACTTGGGCCAAATCAGTACAGTACACAGAGGGGAAATTCCTGACAGAACTGGGGAATCCATTGGGGCTTCTATCCTTTGGATTGAATCTGTGCCAAAACATAGCTGATTTTTTCACAATTTTGTATGTCTAGGAATATATATATGTATATATATATATATATATATATATATATATACATATATATATATGTATATATTTCATAGTTGCGAGAAAGTCCTATTCCAAATTTCTGGCAATTTCAGCATGTTTCTCACCCTAAGAAGGCAGGGCAGAAGCAGCAAGCCTGCCGTGCCTGCACAAGTACCCTTAGGTGGCCCCTGCGGTGCACATCGCACTGAAAACAGCAAAATGACAGCAGTGTTCTCACGGGTTCCACCTTCCAATAAAGTTACTCACAACACAGGACAAAGTGGTGATTGTAAAATGCAGCAAATACCTGCTTTATAATTATATCCACATTTCTCTTTGTGTGCAAAAAAGAAAAGGAGTCCTGTTATACAGAATACTAGAGTATACAATATATTAAGGATTTTAGAAATAGAAAACATACTAGGATCAAATTTCTATTAATTTGTTCATGCATGGTTGCTGTTAAGTACTAACTGTCCAATGTGTTTAGCACTTTCTTTGAGAAAAGTGGATTTAAAATGCTGTATTATTATTATGTGTACTTAAAAGAATTTTAGCAAATACTGGAAAAGGAAAAGAAGAAAACAAAGAGAAAGAACAGTAACCTTGTTAGGCTAGTGGCATAACTTTAGTTCTTCTAATGGGAAGTGACAAAAAGTCTTAGGCACAGTATTTTTCTATCCCTACACACAGTTAGGGAGCCACACATTGAGARCCGCCTTATGTATCCACCTACTGCTAGAACAGGAGTCACCTAAGCCAGGACACAAAAAGTAAAACCAATGTTTTGTTTTCAAAATGTATCAAGAAGAGATGAAATACCAACAGACATAATTACAGCCCGATGTGCTGGTCTCGGAGAGGTACCCTTTCCTCAAGCTGCGGAAGCAGGCGTGCGTCTGAGAGGAGAGACTAAACCCAGCGGCTAGAAAGAGGAAGAGCAGTCCACCTGTGAGGATGTACACAGGCAAGCACGGCCTGCTGGACAGGACCAGTGTCCCCTGGGTACACAGCAGGGCTGTGGAGGGCAGGGCGCCGGTCTGCTGAGAGTGGAAAGGCTTGCTCGGGTGTTTGGCTGTTGCAATCACAGCCGAAGAGGAGGTTGCAGCAGTGAGGGAGCTGTGGGTCTTTCCTAGGATGCTCACGGGGTGTGCAAGTGCAGAAGCATCATCTTTCCCACAGGCTTAGCAGATCCCAGCAATGTCTGCCAGCACTCACTCCCCAGGGGGAAGTTGCCTGTGCTAGTGAAAAGGAATGAGACTTCCTGGAGCTCTCTGGAGGGGGACGTGAAGGGGCAATATTATATTAACTGCATTAACAGGTAAAGGGAGAAGACAGCTAACAGGAGACAGGGCTGCTACCTGGGCCTTCAGGTTTTGAAAGCATGCTGGGCTTTCAAAGATTTTGCACTCAACTGAAAGTCTAATAAATAAAGTTACTCTTCAGTGGGGAATCTACTTTCAATAAAAAAAAGTAAAAAAAAACCTCCATTCATAAAAAAGTGCTTTCTTTCCCAAAGGGTCCAGTGAGTGGCAGAAGATAAAACTCAAACTGCTTTCTATGGGAACTTCATTGAATCCAAAGAGTACTCATAACTGATCTGGTCAGATCCTTGTAGCTCGTGATGACGATATCATGTTCACCTTAAGGTGAGAAAACTGATCATAGAATTGAAGAAAAATGATGGGCTTCTGTCTGCCATGAGTCAGTTGTCAAGACAAACCTTACCTCGAACCCCCAGTGTTTTGATGGGATAGTCATGACTACCCGCAAAATCCTTACCACCGAGATGTCACAGTCAGTCACACACATCTCCACAAGTGCAACTGTGGAGTTTAAATGAACAATGCTCCCCCTTTGCTTGGGTCCACAGACTGGTAGTGTTTGGGGAGGCCATGGAATCCATCTCTGAGAGAWGGAGCCCTGCTGGGAAGTATGTGGCTGGGGAGGGTGCTCTGACTGTAGTCTTTGCCCACTTCCTGTCTCTCTCCTCTCTGCGGTGTGCTCGGGTTGAGGTGTGCTCGGGTTGAGACGGCGCTGCCCCCAGGCCTGCTGCTTGCCGCCACAGGCCTGCTGCTTGCCGCCACAGCTCCACACCAGGATCGACTCTTATCCTATGGAACTCAAATAGACCCTCTTTCCAGAGTTGCTTTAGTCATGGAGTTTTATCGTAGCAACAGAAAATTAACGGCAGCCACTCCCAATTGTATACAAACAAGTATACAATGAGTGAGAGGGGGAGTCAACAGTCAGGATACTGTACTGTTCTCCCCCACACCTCCGTCAAGACCTAACTCCAGAATGCTGTCATAATCYTGCTTCTCCATTCACAGCGTTTTCATGGGAGTCATACTCTGATATTCAGATAAAATACTTTGTTGCCATGTTAGCTAATGCTTCCCACACATTATGTTAATTCACACACACATATAAATAACCGCGCCCTTGAGCTCAGTAGGAAACCCAGAAGCTGTGTGAGCTGCCAGTCAGTTCCGGCCCAGTCGGCTGGTCTCCACACTGCTCCTCCACTCATGTCTGATCACTCACCTGTGCACGTTCTCCATGGCTGCGACCTCAGCCAGTGCAGCCAGGCTAAAGAATGCAGACACAGCGGGCATTTCTGGAGTGCTGCTCCGTGCCTCCTCGACTGTATTGTGTGAGCAATTATCACCGCAGTATGTCTCGGGGACTTTGGCGAGACTCCTCTGCAGTTGCTCCTTTGGTTTGTCATCTGAAACAAAAGAGAACGCCATCACAGGAGGATCATTCAGAGAAGGATCCTGGGGAAGTACTGTGCCAGACAGTGGGGAGAGCTGTTTGTCCTGCTCATGTCTGTCTGCTACCTTCAAGTAGCAAGGATCAGAYAGTCTCTTTCTCCAAGGTGACAAAGCACTTTCATTAAACACAATGACAACTGTGGACTCTACTTTTTATTCACAGTCCAAGAACTGGTTTAGTGTTGGGGTGAGTTGTAACCAAAATAAAAGCCAAGACACGCGTGTGATGGTAATACTGTCTCAGTAAAATGGGCTTTGGGTCTTATGTAATTCTAATGTGTAGAATGGACTAAACAACAGATAATCAGTCCTGCTGAGCTCCCAAAGACTGCATGGGACAAAATCAAGGACTTTGTAGTACCTATGAAATGACAAAGGGAGAATACTTTTCTTATTATGCAAACATTGTAGGAGAGACAGAATTTTTTTTTTACAGCTTTTTTTTTTTTATTTACATTTTTTTTTATTGGATATATTCTTTATTTACATTTCATTTCCCTCTTTCCTGGTTTCCCCGCCCCCCGGAGAGACAGAATTTTAAATAATATTTAAATATAGAAAACCAACAAAAGATATGCTGTTATAATTAAGACATGAAAGTGGCATGGTATTTTCCTATGTGAAAGGGGAGATATTTTCTAAGATTTCTCTTTTTTCCTACAAATGAGAATGAATGAGGACATGAACAAGGAGGTAGCAATCAATAAAATGAAAGTTACACTYGAAAAGTAGAAAGACCATTTGGGAAAAGGGGACCAGTCAGGGAGAAGACAGAGTCATGGGAGCTGAATATGATGAAATCACATTACACACATGAATAAGAATGTCATTATGGCACCTACTATTTTAATATATAAGTGAATATAAGTAAAATAAGAATAAAGAAAAATAAAATGAAAGTCACAGATTAGAATATAGGTTAGGAAGGGAGGAGTGGACCAGCAGGACCCCTGTGGAGACATTAGTCTTCACACTGACCTACCACCCGCAGAATCCTACCTCTTCAGTCTCCCCCTGACATGACAGTAGAACAAGGAGTCTCACTCTGCCTTGTGGCTCTAACAATCATTTAAAAGGCACAAGATACAAGAAAAGGGCAAAATTAATATATCGCCCTTTACTTCTAACAGAGCCAGCAGTTCATCTCTGTGAAGACTGATATAACCCAGATCAGGTCAGAATGCTACACCCGCCGGGAGGCAACAGCATGGATCACTATGCCTAGCTGAGACCCCAAACTCGTCAGGAGATGTTCAGTCATTATTCTACCCTTTAACATTGAGCCTTTCAGAAAATTCTGTTAAAGAAACCACCATAAACAAGAAATAGATCACAGCTAGTTGAAAAAGGAAGTGGGTAATTTTACTGTCTGTTTAGATCAGAAAAATAAGAGATGCAGACATATTCTCAGGCTCCCCTAGTGGCTTGAATCAGCACTATAGAAAATGCTGAATATATTTTTAGGTCCCTAATTCATTGCTTTGAATATCTAATAATCTGGCTTGCAGTGACATGAATAGAACACCATGAACTCACCCAGATCCATCTAGTAGCTTTGAAAGTCTAGGCTCTTCTGGAATTGACTTAAGATTGTTTTGGGGCATTCTGATGAAAAGCAGTCAACACCCCTAAAGATTACCTTTCCTTTCTAGGGATTCAGCCACACACTTGGAGAAACAGCTATGGCTTTAAAGCATGAAACAGCATGTGTGGAAGAGAAAGTTGTAAAACACACCAGGTCTTCATTGAGAAGCGACACTTGGCTTGCTTATAGTCACTTGAAGGCCAATGCAGCCATGGTGGAACCTTGATGGCTCTCACAACCTTGACCTACAGATCTTGCTTCTTACCCAAAGTACCTCCTGCTGGTGATACTCGGCCATCTGCAGTCCTGACAAGGTGTGTGATCTTGGTTTTCCTTGCTTTTCTCTTTTGGCTGCCCACCAAGGGTTCTTGCATTGCTGTTGGCTCTGGAGTGTTGGGAATGGATAGGGCATTTTTAACCTTATAAGCAGGCTCTGTGGTGTTTTTATCTTCTGAAAATATGGCTGAAATAAGATAAACATACAGTTATACACAAAACCACAAGGCATTAGCACCTTTCTGGAAAAGACATGTTTCTGCATGCCTGACCCATCCAAATGGGAAATTTACACTCAAGAATTTTCAAAACATTGATAGAAAAGAAGAAATGAAACATTTCCACAATTYGTTTACTACTTATTCATATTTTCTTTAAATCTGCAGAGGTTTCAAACACCTCCTCTCATCCCTCTTTTATGGTGTGAAGGACTCTACCCAGGATATCATGTATGACCAGCAGGCATTTCATCAGTGACCTGCACCCCATCAGTGACCTCCACCACAGCTCCCCCATTCCTTTTTAGTTATCTTTGGATCTGGTAGAGAGTTTGATMTGGTAGGTGGAGGTATTAATATATGCAAGTCTCCTGCCTGTATCCTAAGAGATCACAAGTTCTGGGTGTGATCAGGGCTCCTTTCTGAGATCTTCTGGGCCAGTACAGTTGGGTAGGGTGCTAACAGTCTTCTTGTTTGAAGACACAGAGATTGAATATGTGCTTCTTAAATTCACATTTACATCTGGGACATTTACCTTTAAGTGCCAGGCTGGACTAAGTAGAAAATAAATTGTGAGGCTTAAACTTTTCTCATGCATACTGACTTATCAAGTAAGGATAAGATAAGGATGGGTTTTGGCACTGTAATTGCAAAACCAATAAATCACTTAATAACAGAGGATGAATTCTCAGTGACTCGCATCAAGTGTAAGGAAGGTACAGGCCATTAAAGTTTTCTTCCTTGGTTTTGATTACACGGGAATACTTGTCTCATCTGCTAACTTCCTTATGTATTCTCTCTTTCCACCACCTTATTTTGAAAYTTAAAAAGGAACATGTAGTTATAGTATAGTAAACATTAAAAAGTAAATATACTGTGGGACTAGCAAGATGGCTCAGCACTAAGCTCTTCCTGAGGTCCTTGGTTTGATTCCCAGTACCCATGTGGCCAATAATATCCCTCTGTAACTGCCATCCCAGGGAATTCAGTACTATCTTTGGGTCTTGGTGAACACTAGGTACACATGTAATACACAAACATRCATGCAGGTAAAATACTTAGACAAGGAGTTAAAACATCCATACATATAAAATAAATAGATTTATAAAAGTAAAAGCAACCAAGTTTTATGATTGGGACTTTTTTAAAAATACCAGTGGCTGGTCTAAGGTTTTAGACAGGAAAAATATTAGTAGTCATTCAATCTCCTAATGGTAGGCACAGAAATCACTTTTGACAAAGAAAATGGAAGACTAAGTCAGGAAATCAAGATCTGACATGACAAAGTCCAAGAAATCAAACAAAGAGAATAAATAAACTGGCGGATCTGTAGGTAGGCACTTTGTTAAGCTCTACATATAAAAGCCGGGTAGTGGTGGCGCACRCCTTTAATCTCAGCGCTTGGGAGGCAGAGGAAGGAGGGTTTGTGAAGTTGAGGTCAGCTTGCTCTACAGAGAGAGTTTTAGAACAGTCAGAGAAACTTTGTCCTGAAAAAACCAACCCTCCATCCATCCATCCATCCATCCATCCATCCATCCATCCATCCATCCATCCAACCAACCAACCAACCAAACAAACAAACACAAAATTATAATGTTTGTATATAAAGAGAACAAGCAAGAGAAAAATCCAATAAGAATAACTCTAGGTGTGTGAAACACATTGATATAAATACTCTAATTGAAAATCTTAAGCTAGCTCTATAGTGATTTTAGATATAGTCTTGAAAAAGGAAGACTA